>ML788450.1:0-27005 GCA_009831015.1 Picea engelmannii
TTTTTAGGCTTAAATTTTAGGGCATCATGGGCACCAAGCAACGATATAGCTTGTGAAACCAAAAAATGATATTTAGTTTCAATCATCCATTATGGTTCAAAGATATTTGAATTTTGTTGAAGTGGAGTAACCCTTCAATGATAATTTGAAGATGAAGTCAAGCATAGATGAGTCTATGATGAATTGTTGTAGATGGAGATGATGATAAATATCAGAAAGTTATGTATGCAAACCTAACATGCTAGTGGGAGACGATGTATAAACAACTCTCCTATAGGGTAATCTGTAGCAACAATGTTACATGATAAGGATTATCACAACAAAACTCAAGCCTCTCTTATATTCAACTGATGAGAAATATTTCAAAACTAATTATAAATATTGCATTAAATATTTATTCTAAATTCACATCAAAATTGTGTTCATATTACCAAATTATTTCAAAAGAAAAAATAGCCCTAACTCGGAAAAACTACAAATCAAATCAATAACATTATTTTGTGTTCTATGTTTGAGGAGGCATATACTAATTACCTACAATTTTTACATCTAAACGATCTATCTAGCTTTCAACTTCAAGGATAGAGAAATAAAGTCTTCCAAAAGTATATAGGTGAAGTAATTTCAATGTATAGTTAATGACAATGAATTAGAAAAACAATTGCTCCTTCTAGGATTTTAGAGTTATATGAAATGGCAAAAAAAAAATTGTCCATTGTTCTTGATGAATTTGATACATTTTGTTGAGGGTCGGCAATGAAAGGGAATTTCTCAACATCCTTCATAATTGGGGAGAGAGGTTTTGGAATTGACTATGATTATTGGGGTACATATAAGAGAGTTAGAGGGAGAATCTGAGAGTATCAAAGTGAATATGTAAAATTTCAGCCACCAGTTGCATGTGGCACTACAACCACAACCTACTGATTAGAGTAGGAGTTTAGAAGATTGGAATTTCAAAGCCTGACAATAGAATTACACATGAAAGTATCCACCCATAAAACACATTAAAGAATGGGAATGATGACTTACTTTGTAAATGAATCAATGTTGAGAATAGGTTGGTGCCTTCAAGTGAGAGAGGCCTTTAACACCTATCATTCGATGAAGGGTTTCCATGTGGTGGAAAATATACAATTCTCTTGGATTATCTGATTTCCCTCACCATTGTGTTTTCCGTGATCGACAAGAATACCAAGAAAGTGACAAAAGAAGAAGTAAAGATGATAGTACAGAGAAGATAGGTTGGAAACAAGAATGTGCAGAGAACAATTCATTAAGGTAAAAGAGCTGAGCTAAATAACTTAAGCAAATCAAGAATATCAAGAAACAATCGTACAGTTGGCCAGAACATCTAACATTGTACAGTCACATACTATTGAGGTTACAGATATAAATAATACTCCCTCTTAAACTCAACAATTACAAACATCAGCACTGATAACACCCAAGTGTTGTCTCTGAAAATCAAAAAAGGATTTTCCCAGTGGCTCTGTAAAAATGTTTGCGTGCTGATCTCGTGAGCCACAAAATTGAAGTGTGATGTCACCATTATTGACTAGCTCACGTATGAAGTGAAATCGATTGCCAAATGTGCTTGCTTTTCTTGTGGAACACATGGTTTTTGGATAAAGCAATTGTTGAAGTGTTGTCACAAAAGATGGGAGTTGGCTCATTTTCTGTATGTGACATATCATTCAATAGTCTTCTCAACCACACAATTTGACAGGAAGCTGAGGTAGAAGCGACATACTCTACTTCTGCATAATATATTGAGACAATGGGTTGCTTCTTTGATGCCCAATAAATCAGATTCGTTCCCAAGTGAAAAGCATGTCATGGGGTAATTTTCTGGTCATCTAGGCTGCCTGCAAAATCACTGTCTATGTAACCAAAGAGGTGATTATCATCATACTGAAGGTACCATAAGACAAAATTGAGAGTGCCTGGAACATATCTCAGAATCCTTTTCTCCATATTCCAGTGAGAATCTTTGGGGGATTCCATGAACCTGGAAACAAAGCTGGCTGCATGCATAATATCAAGCCTAGTTGTTGTAAGATACAACAAACTGCCTACTACAATTTTGTACAGGGTAGAATCCACTTTAGGGCCTTCATCTTGCTTCCTCAATTTTGTGCCTAGGGGTATAAGAGTTTCTACTGGATTGCAATCTTCCATGCAAAATATTTTGATGATGTATGTTGCATACTTTTGCTGACAGACAAAAATTCTTTTGGTTGATTGGTCAACCTCAACCCCCAAAAAATAATTCATTATCCCAAGATATAACATCTCAAACTTAGATTGCATGGCATGCTTAAAACTGGTTAACTCAAGATTTTCAATATATATCATGTCATCAACATATAAACATACTATCAAAATTTTACCGTGTTGATCTGTTTTGGTGTAGAGGGTTGGCTCATTTTATCAATTCTATTGTACCAAGATCTTGGAGCTTGATTTAAGCCATACAAGGATTTCTTCAACGGATACACTTTGGATGGCTTCTCTTTGACTTCAAATCCAGGCGGCTGATCCACATAGACCTTTTATTCTAAGACACCATTCAGGGAAGTTGACTTGACATTCATCTGGTATACTTGTTATTTGTGTTGAGATACTATGCTTAAGAGAGTCCTTACAGTATCCATCCTTGCTACTGGAGAAAGCGTTTCACCATAATCAATGCTTGGTTGTTGTGAGAATCCTTTGGTAAGAAGTCTTGCCTTGTGTTTTTCAATGTGACCCTTTTCATTGAGTTTAGTTTTGTAAACCCACTTGACACTAATACTTTTCTTGTGTCTGGGAAGATCAACAAGATTCCATGTCTTGTTCTTCTCAATGGAGTCAATCTCTTGGTTCATGGCTTGAACCCAATGTGGTTCTTTAGTTTTCTCTTTAAAAGATGTAGGTTGACAAGACATTAATGAAAAAAGATTGTGTTGATCAATATCATCCAACTGTTGATGGATTAATTTCTTTAAAGCTTCAAGTTCTCTGATTTTGAAGTTCAGAGGATGAATTTATGCTTGAAGTAGATTTGTCCCGAGGACTTTCAGGCTGTCCTTTTACCTATAATCTTGGAAGGGCAGGCTGATGTGTTTGTTGTCCTAGTTTTTCTATGTTTTCAGGAAGTCGCAACAATGGATTTTGACTATCTATAGCGAGGTTTTCAGACTCACTCGAGAACTGATTTTCAAGAAACGTGACATCTCTGCTGAGAATTAGTTTCTTTGAAATCCTATCGTAGATTCTATAGGCTTTGGATGTCTCACTGTATCCAACAAAAATGCATTTCTCACTTCTATCATCAAGTTTCTTCCTCAATTTGGAAGGTATGTGAGCGAATGTTATGCATCCAAATGTCCTTAGATGAGAAACATTTATCTTTGTCCCACTCCATGCTTCTTGAGGGACCTTCATCTTGAGACTGGTGGTTGGAGATCTATTCCAGAGATAAACCGAGCATGCTACTGCTTCAACCCAAAATAGATTTGATAGACATTTCTCTTTGAGAAGGCTTCTTGCCATGTTCATTATTGTCTGATTTTTCCTCTCAGCCACTCCATTTTGTTGTGGAGTATACCTGGATGTTGTTTGCATAATGATGCCTTGTGATTTGCAGAAATTTGCATATTCTTTGGAGCTGTATTCTCCTCCTCCATCTGACTTGAGGGTCTTGACATATTTCCCACTCCGTTTTTAAGCTTCATCTTTGAATTCTTTGAACTTTGCAAAAGTTTCAGACTTGTGTCTAAGAAAATAGATCCATATTTTCTTGGTAAAGTCGTCAATAAACGTTAGAAAATAAATGCTACCACCTATTGAATTTGTTTGCATTGGTCCACATAGGCCAGTCTGAATCAGCTCTAGGTGTTGTTTGGCCTGTGTGGAGGAATGTGGAAAACTTGTTCTCTTATGTTTTCCAAGAATGTACGACTCACATTGGGGAATTTTTATCCTTGAAGATAGGTAGACCTTTGACCATGGAGTGCTTTTGTAGAAGGCTTAGACTTTGAAAGGGTACATTTCAAAATCTTTCATGCCAAACCATAGTTTCATTGGGGGTGGATGCACTTTGTGCATATATTTGGATCAGATTTGCAGTTCTAAGGGTCAAGAGAAACATTCTATTCCTAGTCATGTGGATTTCAGAAATCAATTGTGTGCTAGGGGTTTTGTCATATATCCTACATGATGCTGCTTCAAAAAGTAACTTATAACCATGTTCAATGAGTTTTACTACACTTAACATATTATGTTTCAGATCTGGAACATGATAGACATTGTTTATGTCTTTCTTTACATTTTGTTTAGTGAGAATAGGTACAATTCCTTTTCCTTGAACTTTCACTAAGGAATCATTTCCAAGTGTAATATCAGATGAAATAAAAGAATCAATGCATGAAAGTAAATATTTGTTACATGTCATGTGATTGCTACATCCATTGTCCAACAAACATATATCTTTATGTTGTTCTTCAGTCTTGTGGCATGAGAGAAACATACCATCTGAGGTTTCTCCTTCATGATTTGAGACATGTGCTATGCCTAAGAGTTGATCTGATTTATTCTTCCGACATTCAGATCCATAGTTCCCATACTTTTTGCAGTAATAACATTGTATGCTTTATTTATCATTTGATCTTCTCCCTCTTCCTCTTTGAGGATGAAAATTATGATTCTGGTTCTCTTGTCTATGACCTTGGAAATTTTGATTTTGGTTTTGTTGTCTGTGACCTTCACTTGAGTGATTATTACTTGGACTTCTCCCTCTTCCTCGGTGACCTCTTCCTCTGCCTCTACGTCTCCCTCTGTTGAAGGAGAAATGAGTCTTGAAGGCATTGGCTATTGGCTTATCTTTGAGATGTATTCTAGTCTCATGTGTCAATAGAGATCCCATTAATTCATCTGTTGAAAAATTTGACAGATCCTTGGATTCAAGGATGGTTGTAAGAACCATTTCAAATTTATTTGGAAGACTTCTGAGGACTTTCTCAACGATTTTTTCATCAGGGATGACTTCACTAGTCAATCTGATCTAGTTTACAATTCCCATGACTCTGGTCATAATCTGATCAATGCTTTCAGACTCTGTCATTTTTAAAGTCTCAAAATGCATCCTCGAGGTCTGTAGTTTGACTGTTTTGACCCTGTCATTTCCTTGGTAAGTTGATTTAAGGATGTCTTAGGACTTTTTTGAAGTAAGAGCCCCTGTGTTTTTTTAGAAAATCGAGTCATCCATTGATTTTTGAATACAATTTTTTTCCTTATTCTCTCTGTTCCTTTGTGTTTCCTCAACAATTGTTTGTTGATTGGTCATGGCAACAAAGTTTTTTGGATCTGGTTCCATGTAGTGAAGATCCAATGGATCCCAACACTCTTGTGCTTGTAAGAAGGATCTCATTCTAAGAGACCAAAATTCATAGTTCTTTTCAAGAAGAATCAGTCCTTTTGTTGGTCCTAAATTGAAAGAGGTGGTCATCCTGAAAAAAAATTGAACAAACAAGATTGTTAGAGATTTGTGTGCTTACCTGTTTCCCGTAAAACCAGGTCCACAAAATCCTCTGTGTGACTTCGGGTCGAATAACTTGGGGTAGACAAATTATTTAGATTTGATCTGGCTGGAACTAACTATCCAAGCACGAGATCTTCAGTGACAGAGTTCTAAGATTTGTTCTTTAGCAACTATAGCCCCTCTAATGGTGGGATTTGGCTAACTGAGTTTACTCGAGAGACAAAAAAAATTTGAAGTTTAGCTTCTCATGTGACCGGGGGCTAAAAACCAGGCGCTCTGAGGCTTCGATCTTTGGGCGTTTCATTGCATGAAGGCCTGAATTCCTGAGAATAGTCGAATGTCTAAATAACGGAATTGTTTCAAATATCTTTGGTCCTCATTGATTTGAGATCAATGGTCCACAATTACTTCGAGACTTCGAGCCTTTAGGCCTTCAGGGCTCCAGGAAATATTTCTTTCTTACCTATTGCAAACATCAATGGTCCTTGTTGATTTGTGATCAACGGTCCTCGTTGATTTGAGATCAATGGTCCACAATTACTTTGGGACTTCGGGTGATTTTGTGTCTTACCTATTAATCCTCTGAACTCGCGAACCTTTGAACAAGGAAGAGATCAACAGTCTTAGTTACCCGTCGAGATCTACGACTCAGATTTACTTTGGGAGTTTGAGCTTCGGGCTTTCTCAATGCATAGTCTTAAAAATCCTCTGGGGTGTCATATCTTTGAAGTGAGAGATCTACCTGCATGTGTCCTCTTGATTTGGACGATCGAGATTTACTTCAGGACTTTGGGCAGTTCTTGCTCCAATGCTTCACTTTGCAAAACCTTCCAAAGTGCTAAGTCTCCGAAGTGAGGGATTTGGCACCACGTGTCTTCTTTGATGGACGGTCCAGATGAACTCCGGGCTTCGAGCCTTCAAGAGTTCTCTCTTCACGACCCATCTTTCTTCCGAAGTGGTTATCCGTAGGAGTGCAGGATCTCCTGCCACATGACCACTTCGATTAACGATCTGGATCTACTACGACTCTTCAGAGCTTTGGGCCTTCGAGATTTCTTTACTCATCTTCTGCTTGCTTCCTCCCAGAGTACGAGATTGTCTCACACATGTCCCTTGCTTGGATTGATGGACATGAATGGTTTCGGGTTTTAGAACTTTGGAAGATGACCCTTGCATGAAGTTCGCTATGTCTTCTCTACATGTGACCGAGAGATGTGACTTCGACTTAACCTTTGGGTGCTTATCTTGAAGATCAATGACCATGAGTGATTGCGGAAATTCAAGTCGCTCACTCTTTAATTTCCTTCCCGATCTCCGCAATGCAAAGGTGCTTGTCCGTAGTGAGATCGATATCCACTGTTGATCTATTGATCTAGCAAGATCAATGATCCTGAGGGATTGCGGGCTCACAATTTGCTCACGCTTTAATTTCCTTCCTGAACTCCGCAATGCGAAGATGCTCATTCGTAGCGGGATCAATATCCACCATTGATCTGTTGATCTAGCAAGATCAACAATCCTGAGGGATTGCAACCTACTCTCTAAGCTCTGTGAAGATGCTTACCTCCGATGCTCTCGTTTGTGAGACAACCTAGACTCTGCGTTCTTCCTTTTGGAATTGGGTTGCTCTCCAGACTCTGTGAAGAGGCTTACATCCTAATCTCTGATACCATGACAAAATAAGAAGGAAAGAAAATAATACACAGAAGACAAGTTGGAAACAAGAATGTGCAGAGCGCAATTCATTAAGGGAAAAGAGCTAAGCTAAATAATATTGAAGATCAAGAAACAATCGTACAACTAGCACTGTACAATCACATACTATTGAGATTACATACATAACTAATAGAAAAAAGGCACTAGCATTTTCATCAAGAGAAGCCCTGCTCACTCAAAACTATATATGTAATTTTATGTAGGATCAAGTAAGACTCTATAGACAAGCAATTTATCTCCCCTAGGGAAACATTTAATTTAATTGAAACAAAACCCACCTTAACTGGTTTATCGTGATGGATTGGCCGAAAAGAAAAATTATACAAATCCATTTCATATCTTATTTTAAATGATTAAACTTTGGATTTAGCACGTTGGATGTAAACACTCATTTTCTGATTGTACGTTTCATTTTCTGGCTGTGCGTTTCATCAGTCATGGTTTTGAGTGGCTGTGCTAATTACAATATTTTAGTATTTTAGAAGAAAACAAAAGAACTCAGCCCACCAAAATCTCGAGAATGCCTTGGAATTATTGCAACCTTTAAGAAGAAACCGTTCAGAAATTCCAGACAAAACAACCTTATGCAATGTGCAGGTAAGACTTACCGAAAAGGGTGGTCCTCCTACAGAAATATGCAATGTGAGTAAGACTTAATGAAAAAGGTGGTCCTTCCTCGTACTGCGTGGGGTTCAAATCACATGGGTGACCCTGACGGCACTGGTATGAAAAACGTGTACATATGAGGGGCACCACAAAATGCCTTGTTCATATGCCGGCGTTTCAAATTTATGGACGAGGTGGACAGTGCAACCCCGGTTCACAGAGGTTGTTGTTGCACGTAGATTAACAAATATTTCGTCGGCCGTTCATTTCGTATAATACGGCCAGAGAACATGTTTTTCAACTGGCAGCGGACCAGAGATATGAACAGGAGTATGTATAAGGTATTCAGGGGCAGGCTTTGAATGAGGCGCAAGCTGACAAGACGAAACAGAAATAACGTTGGTGTCAAAAAAGAAGGGCAGGGGATGGTGTTGTAGGTCTTCCATCTGTTTCTATCCATTAAATGTCGGAATTAATCTATTAAATAAAATTGTTTGTTTTACAACGAGTTATTTTATTCTTGCCGATAGAGGGAAGAACAGAGGAGTTTCTTAAAAAAAAAATTACTTACCTAGTAGGTTTTTAACCAGCTACGCTGCTTCATCCAATAAATAATTTATAAAAATACCAGAAACTTGAGGCATGATATAAAATAATTTCAATCAAACAATTTAACAAGAACATCAAAGGTAGTCCAAAATTTGCATGTCACTCCTAATGTGAAAGTGAAATTTGGTGAAATTCGGGATGCATGCCTTAACCCAGCTCAAACATTCTTATTAAGAAAGCATACATTCAAATATTCTTATTACCAGAACATACATTTATACATAGAGAAGATCCCTTTATACATTTATTCAACAATCACTGTCCAATTCATTTAATAATCTCTCCACAAATCACTGTTCAAATATTTCTAATTTTAATTAAACTTTTTAAATATGAAAAATAACAACAATTAATCTAAAACATATAAATGAATCATTATTCCAATATTTAAATCATATAGTAATAATATTACTTAATATTAAACATTCCAAAAATGTTTTACTATTAAATAATAACAATTACTCTTACTAAATTATAAATAAGGCAATTTTTTTACACAAAATAACTTATCATTAGCTTCCCATTTCAATAGTTTTGAAGTAACTAATCATTCTAACTATGTTTCCTAGCACACTTTTTATATACATTTTCAGTGCATCATGGTAAGTGGGAAATATCCCAATCTCACAGCATGTAATAATAACATTTATGATTAATTAAATAAATAATCATTTATTTATGTGATTTTAGTTTTGAAGTAACTAATCATTCTAACTATGTTTCCTAGCACACTTCTTATATACATTTTCAGTGCATCATGGTAAGTTGGAAATATCCCAATCTCACAGCATGTAATAATAACGTTTATGATTAATTAAATAAATAATCATTTATTTATGTGATTGGCCTTTTTTTTTCTTCACATTTACACACAACTAGAACCACTTAATTAAAACAAAGTGAAATGTTTCAAACTTGGTTCTTCCTAAATCAAATCTACTAGTGTTATTTTTAAATCATTTTAATAATTTATTTAGTACATTTATTTTGAAAATGTAATTTAAAATTAAAAAATTATGAACAAAAATGTTTTATAAAATTATCTTTATATTAGTAAATATAAATGATCATGATTGACATTGGTTTATTATAATCCATATATAATTGATTTTGTTTTATATTTGATTTATTATACTTCAATTACGATACATAAACACTCAATATGTTCTAATACAGAATTTTTCGACATTAAGCCTATGTTTCATGACTTAATAAGATGTCATGTTTATATGAATAATTTTTTTATTTTTTCAAAAAAAATTATCATTCCAAAAATTAAAATAGTAATGGAAGACTAAGTACTATCTCATCACCCTTGTTTTATTATAATTTTAAAATATTTATTTTTCTAAATTACTTAATTTGTATTTTCAATATGGATATCATCAGTATGCATATTACTTGGTATATAAATTGAGGAAAACTTTATATAAAAGTATTTTATAAAATTGACTTATACAAAATTATATATAATTAATATAATTATAAAACTGCATAAATTATATATCATTAATATAATTATGACATCCTTCATTTGATATTTCTTTATATTTTATAAATTATAAGTTTCATCTTTGTACTTTAAGTGTTGTAGTTTTTTAATCTCTTTATGGGAAACGGTACTTGGTACTGTAATGAATGGGAACACAACTAGAAGTATAGTGGATATTTGTATGAGTTCAATGAAGAAATAAACCATTGGGTAAAATGAAGGGAAATAGAACATGTATATTTTGTAAATTAAATTATTATTTAAAAAAAAGGAAATATTCTAATATATATATAAATATATATATATATATATATATATATATATATATATATATATATTTATATATATATATATATATATATATATATATATATATTTGGGAGTCTTTTGAGTCATAAACTAGACTCTTGGGCAAATATTTTAGAGTATATGTGTTTACCATTATCAATTTATTTAGAGTTATACTATACTTGGTTTGTGAAGATTTCTAGTTATCTGATTTTTTAGATATTACAAAATTAAGATCGAGGATCAAAAATGGATTTCCCATGATTGAGAAGTAAATCAAGAAACAACAAATTTAGACCATTCAAAAATAGGGGTACATAAGAGAACCTGAGACCAGATATGTCGTTTTGTGCCCTAGTTTCCCTACTCCAAGACTACTTCCTCTGTAGGACACTTGCGGGGATTCAACTGGTCAGCCTCCAGCTAAATAGGGAACTCCCTTGTCCCCTTTTGGGTGGTGGTGCCTTCTGGTTTACAAAAAAATCAAAAATTTCCTCAAGAATCTAGATGGCTTGTAGGGTGGCTCTATTTTCTTCGAGTTGTTAAGCCACTACATGGGCCACCATGGCCTTGGTTGTCCAATAAGTTTCCCCAAAGTGGAAATATTTAGTGTCTTGGGTTCGAGACTGACATGGGTCTGTGTTGGTTCCTATTTATCTGGCTGAGTTCATATCTTTATCTTTAGTGGCCCATGGTTCATGTCTGTTCGAGGTTCCAAAAAATCCTCTAAAACTAGGGGTCCTCCTGGTGAACCAAAAGGCAATGCAATGCACAGAGTCCACTGGGTAGTCTCACCTGAGATAGTCTTAATGGGTGACTGCAATACTCAAGCACTTACAGTCCAGGATTGAATGGGGATCTGTTAGTGCACATTATGGATTCTACTTATCTTATTAGCAATACTCTGTCAGTCACCGATCTTAGTTATGTAGTTGTTCCTTATGCATGAATGTAAATAAAGAGATCTAACTATCCATCAAGCATTAATATAATAATTTAAGCATTAACAATAAAGATACAACCAATAATCATTCCACATAACACATAAATTACCGTGGTTCACCCCCTCGTGGGTTACATCCACAAAGATTTGGCTCTAAGTCTCTTTTATTATATGTCCATCATGCATGGTTTTGTGCGCATTATAGCTCTATTCACACATTCATCAATCGGACTTCCTGAACTATACGAGGATGACTAGATCGTACCAAGATCTTCAACCTGCGATATAACCCTCAAAGTTGTGTCCCTTTTCCCTCCCATAGCTCAACAACTTACAACAAAGGTATCAGATCATACTTATGTCACAGACCTATTACTCTATCTCATATGAGTAACTCATACAACCATCTAAGATACCGAACCTCGAAAACAACAACAACCCCTTAGACCTTGTAGGTGTCTATTTATACCTATTCTTGGCTCGTCGGCCATTACATTCTCTTACCAAAACCCTAATATACTTAGGTCTTCTTTCATGTTGGCCTTGCACGCTTTTCTCCTCTGCATGCATGCTTTCTTCTGTTGCAAGCGTATAATCCATTAATATACATAACAAATACGCCCATGGATAATAACTCATATATTTGAAATATATTAATTAGACGGGAAAGGAGTATTTCTATTAATAAATGATCAACAATAGTGAAAATATTACAGACTTCAATGTCGGCATGGTTCAAAACCAAGAAACTAAGTTCCTTCCAGTTGGGCCTCCACCACTTCAATCCTCCACCAAAGGCAAGCTGATATAAGAGAGACATCGAGGTTCTTAATCAATAAGGGAAGATCTTGGGGGTTGAACACTGTGTTCAGACTTAAAGGACAAAGGGATGCAGACTCAATATGAAGTAAATAATTTCTCCAGAGTAACTTTGCTCTCAAAGTTGAATTGTTTCTCCTCTTTTCCATAACTTGGAATTGGCCCATTTATAGCCTTCAAATGGAACAGAAGGGTCAATTTGAAATTTTTCCAGTATATGGAATGCCAAGGATCAAATATATCCTATCGTGACATGGAAACTCGACATTTAATTTTCATTTTTTGGAACAAATCCCAATGTGCATGGGTTGTAGTGGAGCAGCTTGTGTATACGCATGTTGTATAGTAGGCAAGATGTGTACATGTGGAAATATATATTTTTTTAGCTCTGAATTTTACAAACAGGGATGATAAGTCTGCATGGGGGAATGGAAAAAATCCTTCTATGCAAGATTGCATAGGGTGAGGCAAATCTTGCTATAACATATGCCCCCTAATGTGTGAGGTCAAAAGAGTATATGTGATGGTTGAAATACATTACAACCAACCTAGAAGTGGAGTGATGGGGAACCAACTAGAAGAACTAGTTGCTCATTACATTTTGCACTGACTTTGCATACATGGCTTCCAATAGAATTACACTACAAATGCATGTGAAAATATACCAAACAAGTGTCTGTGGCCATGAATAGGAAAAAACAAATGCGGTTACATGCCAAAAGTTGTCATAGTCATGAACAAGGCCCAGTAGAACCAGTCTCAAAACCAATCTGAAGATATCTGTATACAATGGAGTACAATTTGATCTCCCATGATCACTGAAGTCATATAGGTATTGGTCCAATGAAAAAGAAGCAACAACTTAGGACTGTTGTGGCCACATAGTGATGTATTCAAGTCTTCTACATAATTTGAGAAGGGTGCAAGTCTACATCATTGGAATAAAGGAGTTGAGTTTGAACATAATGAGACATTGTTTGATTACCGATCATTGAGGTATATCGTTAAAAAATGCAAGACAACCTACTGATAATGAAAGTAGGTATCAAGGCACTGACTACATTCTTACAAGTGTGAATAAATGAGTTGGTGTCGAACACCTGAAGAATCCATTGATTAGGATACATTGATGTATTCCCAACTGTCGATGGTGAGAGAGACTACCACTAATGACTGCAAGCCTTAAGGTACTCATAAGATCTAGGTCACGTTTCTAGAATAGATGAGCTAAAGTTGATGGAAAGAGACCTACTAAAAGGAGAGAATTAAGGCATCTCTCATAAGTCAACATGATGTACAAAGCATGAGCTTCATGATTTGGTGGAAATCGTACGAAGAACATGTTCACAAACCAACGACCCTATGTGTCTATCGTGTGTGCCAAGTGCAAGTGGTACATGAAAATGACCTTCTAAATAGCAGCCAATGATAAAAACTGCTGACAAAGCTGAGGAAACCACCAATAAGTATAGTGGCATCCAAGATACTACATGAATTCCAATGTGTGAATAGATGTGTTGCTACCGAACACAAGGGAAACCACCCAATCAATGACCAATGATGAAATGTCGATTGTTGGGTTCAAGGTTACCTGCCAATGATGAAAGTAGGGCCATGATGCATGATAGGACTACAATATCATGTGACTCTGAGAGAAACTAAGGGTATGGCCGACATGCAAAGTCAAAAGTTCTCAGAAGTGGTCGACACAGGTTGATAGACTTCCTTTAAATAGGAGCATCAGACATATGGAAGACTCCAACAACATAGACTCAATGATTAAACCATGAGATGCATGAGGCATCAATGATATTCTCCATAGGGACTGGAAGAGTAACCAGCGAGTAGAGAAGATTGTGTAACGAGCTCAGCTTCTTAAGGCCATGCTAATCCCAAAATTATGATGAAAAATGGACTCAATAAATTTGTGCTCTATTCAAAGGCGACACGACTGCTTCCAATATAATATAATACTCCCTTCCCGCCCGTATTTTTTTGTTTTTTCATAGACAAATGAATGTTATGATACAAAGGAGGAAACGAGTGTCACAAGTAAGAAAAACTAGTTCCAATTGTGGAACATACCTATGCTCAATGCAAGGAGATGCATGCGGGAGAGTGACACTCGGGGGAATGTTCCCTCTTGGGTATAGGGTGTTAGGTTGCGAAGGATATAAACAAGGCTCTGCTTGGTTGAGGATGCAAAAAATGTTGAGGCAAATGGTTTATAACGCAATGCGAGAACTGGCTAAAGGCTCAATAATGCAAGAAAGGGCATGAGATGCAATCACAACTTAATGCCAAAAAATGTCCTTTTTTATGATTTTTAGTCTAATTGGTCTGAAAAAGGGATAAACTTGTGCCAAATAGACATATTTTCAAATCCAATTTACGAGTGTGAAAGAGACAAGTTCACTCTGCAATATTTTCTCTTTTTGAAAATGAGTTGAAAAATACATTAACTAAGACTCACGACCTTTCAAGTCCAATTTTAAGGAGTTTGAAAGGGACAAATCACTCGGAAATTTTTTCTCTTTTTGAAGACAAGTTGTCAAAGGGATTAAATTAAACTTGTTTGGGAGTCCTTGGGGTGGCAAGTTATGGGGGAGGCCAAGGCTCCCATGCTAGACTTTTGTGAAAGGTCAACAACTTATGAAGAGCTGACACAAGCTTGGGAAAACCCAAATATTTCCAAGTCGAGGAGGATAAAATACTTGCAGAGGTTACCTTATCTACAATATATCGAAAATGCCCCTTATTTGGAAGGGTGTAGAAGAAGGAAGTCGAGGCTCTACAAGATCATTACGATCAAAGGAAACCACCTTAGGACTTGGAGGGAGTACACTTGAAGAGAGTGGAATTATCGCTAGTGAAGAAGATAAAAAAATAGAAATGATAAAGACATGGTCAAAGGACGCATCACCCTCTAAAATAAGATTGGGATTGACCAAAGATTGCATCAACATTTTCACTTCCTTAGGCTTTTCACTCTCCAAGAGAAGAGTGGGATCGACCGAAGATTGCATCAGCATGACCACTTCTTCAACCATTGGTTGAAAAGGATACGAGACAATAAGGTCAAGAGATGCATCACCCCCAAAAATAGGAGTGGTATCGGTCAAACATTGCATCGACACGACTACTAGTTGAACAGGATGAGAGACAACAAGGTCAAGGGATGCATCATCCCCTAAAGGAAGAGATGTGTCAGTCGAAAATTGCATCGGCATGACTAATGTATCAACCAAAGTATTTTGGGAAGCCAAAGACGACTCAAAACAAGAAGGGCCCCCAGGAAAGGACCACACATCTTGTACCACAGCAGTAGTAGGGCACAAACGAGTAAGGTGATCTCCTTTACAAATCCTACAAAGGATCTTGGGATTATGTCTTACATGTCTAGGTTTCTCAATAGTATGAATTCCCCCAACATGACTTGCATTGGTTGGTGACACGCTCCCAGCATGACTTGCAGAGGCTGGTAGAAAATCTCCAACATGACTAACAGAGGTTGGTGATGAATCCCCAACATGACTAGCAGAGGTTGGTGATGTATGTGCAGTGTGACTAGCGATGACTAGACTTGTTCCCCCAGCATAACTTGCAGCGGCTAGTTGTTGGTGTTCACCATGACTAGCAGAGGTTATCGACCCATCTCCAACATGAATAACATAGGTTGGTGATATAATGCTAGTATGTGGCTGACCCTCACAAGACGCAGTCGAGGAAGGTAGGGTCCAAGGATCATTAAAATAGGACGTGTGGAAACCGATGGACCTCTCGGAAGAAACAAACCTACTGGACATGGTGTAAATGTGGTGAATCGGTGCCATGAAGTCAAAATTACCCATAAGGAAAAAATACATTCCGACACCGATATTCTCAATTGTTTGCTTAGAATTGTCGATCACTAGAATCAACGGTCCAATAGATGCATTGGGATTAGCATACGCAAAGGATAACTGGTCGATCATCACGATCTTCCCTTCATGAGGAAGACAAAGAGTATGGAAGACAAACGATACAATGGTGACCATAGCATAGGGCCAATTGCATCCTAGTAACAAGTTATAATCAAGAGGTGCATCAACTACCTCGACCTCCACCTCTACCATATTCCCACATAAATGGACTGGAAAGGCAAGAAGAATAATGTGAGGGTGGAAGGAATGATCGTTAAAAGAAGTCAACATGTTCGATGAATTGGAAAGATTCAAAGAACCGAGAGCTTTCTAATAGATCAGGGACATCACACAAGTGGAAGCATCTTCATCAACAACTGCATGTTTGATTGTATACTTTGAGTACTCCCGTGGATTTGGAAATCCACTTGGTAAGGCAAGATAGGCTTCACATCCGTGATGTCAAAATTGATAACTTTTGAGCCACTAGGATCTAGAGCTCCTAAAGCAGATAGTAAGGGATTCCTCTGTGAAGGACACGGTTGGAGTACCTCCAAAGCTGACATCACACAAGGGGTTTGACCCAGGTCCTCAATAATAGAGTAGTTTTGGGAGGCTCTAGCATTTGGATTATTTGTAGAGTGCTTGAGTACTCCTTTCGGAATACAAGGTGGTGGCTTTGGTTTTTCAATCTGTAAATTCGTCTCTAGAAGAGGAGGAGATTCTAAACCAAGAATATCTTGTGAAGAGCTATAATGTTTAGATCGCGTGGCTACATTAATCTTTGCAACGACCATATTGATACACAAACGATCGTCGTCATGCAACGACATGTTTTTACTCCCACCAATTGGATTTCTGGCGTTTGAGGAACTTGAGGCCATGTTCTAGTTATGTGCAAATGGATTCATTAGCACAATGGGTGGTAGATATAAAAGCCTCGCAGCTCCAACAAGTTTGGGGCATAAATGGGTAAGGTGATCATCTGTGAAAAGCTTACAGGGAAACTTCACCTTACATGTTTCTCCTTTTCCCTCTCCAACATTATTATTTGTCTTCCCATTATTATCACTTCCCTTGGGTTTATTACCATTTTTCCCACCCTTATTCTTATTACGTCCTATCTTCTTAGTCCTACTTGGTTGTTGGTTACCATTTGGGTTGGTCGACGATTGCAAAGAATGTGCATCCACCAACTGAGTGGGGTTGGAAGACACAGACGAAGCTGTCCCTCCTGTAGACTGGTTTAAAGAAAACTCTTTCAAATGGATTGTCACTAAGTCTATGGACTTTACATTGGCGGTACCTACAATTCCATCGGCATGAGGTCCGGGATTTTGTCTAGAGTCGTAATTTGACCACGGTGCATCTTGAAGAATGTGATATAACATCCCAGACTGATAATATATGAGATCTAATTGTTGGGATTTAAAGATCGCTTCTTCCTCAGTGGTAACCCCGACTTTTGAACATCCTTCGATGTAGGAGGGTGAAAATACTTAAGGAACCATTCTAAAGTAAAGGTCTGGGGTATAGGAGTCTTTATCAACCTCTTATGTTTACGCCACTCCTGGATATGATCCGAGATATGAGTGACGGTGTCCTTGCGTAAAGTTGACAGAAGTTCTAGGCCATAATTGTAACGGATGGGAGATTGGAAGTGGTTAAATAATACCACCACCAACTGACTAAAGGTCCCATATTCCCCCCTAGGTATCACAATATACCATTTTTCAGCAACTCCGATGAGGGTGCCTTGAAATAATCTTAATCGAATAGAATCATCATTAAGGGAATTCGATGAGCACCAAAGGTGAAAGGTAGTGACATGATCACCGAGATCCTCTCCATTCTTTCCTTTGAACTTCAATATATCCGAAGGAATCTTGGTGGGGAAGGGGGGCCATGTAGGATCATGCCTCACAGGGTCATTCATTAACGAAGACAAGTCTGGCAGATTAAGCATGGCCATAAATGGGAGATGGGGTTGCGGCATCTAGCCCCAAGATCCTGGGAAAGATTGTGCTTAAGGAACTACAACCCATCCTGGGTTCTGGTAAGAAAAATATCCCTATCCGAGATTATAAGGCCCTCTTCCAGTATGATTCATAAAAGGTTGGTTGGGCATCATTCTAGTCAGAATGTTTTGTTGGGGGTTATATAAATTCTCCCCAGACGGATTGGATCCGGGTTGGGGGTTGCCCAAAGCTTTAAAATGACCTCCTTTGGGTGGGAATCCGAAGGATAGAGTTGGATTTGTCATGCCAAACATATTGGTCGAAATTGACATCGAGGAGGTAGGGGTATAGGACGAAACTTGAACCAAAGCTTGTCCACCAGGTTGATTGTTCCACCCAAAAGTAATAGGATTAGACCCAAGATTAAAAGTATGAATACCTCCTATGTTAGGAGTCGTTTTAGGTATTTGAGAACCACCAAATGAAAATGGAGTGTATGTAGGTGTAGTGCTCCCAGGCTCAATGCTAGAAAGAGGGCCAACAACTGGGATGGCGATCAAAAAATGCGAAGTAAAGTTTTACATACCATAGGAGAAAGGACTAGAGGCCATAGGGATGGACTAAACATTATAACCTAGTGAGTGAAAAAGAGACCCAAAAGGGTTCAAGGCAAGAGATTGAGCATTCACTATAGGTCGAGCCATAGTAATGATAGGTTCCTCCGATACTACAACCATTGTGGTTGCATGAATTGAAGGGGTGCCATTAACTATAGTGGGTGTGGGAGTTAAAGGGATCCTAGTGTTATGAATATTAGATTATGTACTCATACTTGTAGAATTACAAGTATTAACAATGGAGGTGTGTGTACCATGCCTAATAACTCTACGCATTTTAAAAGGCAAAGACTCGAAATCTGGTTGTAACTGTAACAAGCGACGGGACTGGCGAGGAATTTGGTCTGAATCCATGATGAATTAAGACTCTAAAGACAAAAAATATATCCTAAGGCCAACTAGTAATCAAAGAGCACACAAAAATTCAAACGACCAATATGCATACAAACAGAGTAAAGTGACTGAGTGACCTCCCTCCCTAAAGAAGGTATGTGTCTCCCAAGAGGGGCCTGAAACTCCCTGCTAAATATCAGAGGTATCATAATCAGTTATAAGGGACCTTGTGGGATTAACAACCAGTTGGTTAGATCCCCCCGGAGAGGTAATCCTCCATAAAGGTTGTGTGTTGTCCGAGCCTTATCTGACCTAGGGTACTTGCAGAATAACCCCTGCAAGTAACCTATGTGGAACCTAAGTCAAACAACTAAGGAATCAATGTATAACTGATGCACATGCGAGAATTCGTAAGTCGGGTCCACCATATGGGAAAGGTAGCAAAGCCCAAAACATTTAAATTGATGCCTCTCACTGAGGTAAAGGCACTAGAAAGATCCCCGGATACAAATTGATCCCCAGAAATATCTCTGACGCTAAGAAGGTATCGGGGGGATATCCCTTCAACCAACCTCACGTGACCTCGTGATTAACTCCAGTGTGAGAGGATCCTCCTGATATTACCAATTATACAATGGATTTCTCCACTTCTTTTCTCAAACACATATGTTGATTTAATTGCCTTGGAGAAGTTTACTCACAAAATCCTATTCCAAGGAACTAAATCCTAAGCTAGTTTGTGCACCCTAGAAAATAAAATTGTGACTAATCAATTTTAAATTATAGCATTAATTTTAGTGGCCATGATTACTCAAGAAGGTATGGTAGTGAAACTCATGATGGTATGACTCTGCAAGACAAGTAAATATGAATATAATGCAAAGTCCTAACTTTAACTTTCAATGAATGATATGCTTCTAAAAAAAATGTAATTTTTCAATTTCAACTCTGCAATTTTGAAAGAAAAATGCAATCTTTCACTAAATGCACTAAGTTAATGGCAAGGACTCAAAAGACAAAAAATGCCAAGCAATGAAAAATGCCTATTTTTTTTGTATTTTCAATCTAATAAAAATGAAAATGCATGGACTGGTAAGAAACTTAATATATAAATTCTATTGTGTATAGAAAGAGATAACTCATGCACAATACCAAGGAGAAGAGCACCCAACCCAATGTACAAGGACAATCAAAATGAAAAGGTGATGATAAATACTCCACCCAAAAATTCAGCTCCAGACAAGTTTCCTGTCATCCCAGAGACACTCAACAGGCACTACAGAAACCTAAGAAGACTCAGCAAACATCAAATTCCACCCAACAACCACCAGACCTAGAAAACAAGCAAGGAAAGATGATGTACACACCTGTTTAGGAAAACAGAGAGTATGTATGCAGCTTGTAGAGAGACATCCCATGTATATATGCGATTGCCAGGCCAAAAAGTGCATATATGTTTCAAAAAGAAGGCCGGGAAAGGGAGAAAACTGAAAAACTCATAACCAGAGTGAACAAAAACTGTCAAGCAATGATACGACAAGAAACAAAAATGAATGAGAGCAATGTAAGGAGAAAAAGTACTCCAAACCCTTAGAAAGAATATCAATCCCTAGTATGGTCACCAATTCTGCTACGAGGGAAAAACTCTCTATGGCTAGGGTAAACCACAACATACGGATATGACTGCAGAAATCAACTCTATCCCAAAAACATGCTATATAAACAAATATGCAAGAGAGATAAGAAAGAGGCCTACCTCGTCCAAATGTTCGATGATTTCCATTGTTGAGCACTTTGACCCAAAGCTTTATACCTGCAACTAGTTCTCAACAAATAAGCAAAGCAAGCATATGGTGATAACATAAAAGGTTAGCACATTAGATAGCATAATCCATTAATATACATAACAAATACACCCATGGATAATAACTCATATATTTTCAATATATCAATTGGACGGGAAAGGAGTATTTATATTAATAAATGATCAGCATAAGTGAAAATATTACAGACTTCTGTGTCGGCACGGTTTAGAACCGAGAAACTAAGTTCCTTCCAGCTGGGCCTCCGCCACTTCAATCCTCCACCAAAGGCAAGCTCATAGAAGAGAGACAATGAGGTTCTCAATCAATAAGGGAAGAGCTTGGGGGTTGAACATTGTGTTCATACATAAAGGACAAAGGGATGCAAGCTCAATATGAAGTAAATAATTTCTCCATAGTAACTTTGCTCTCAAAGTTGAATTATTTCTCCTCTTTTCCATAGCTCGGAATTGACCCGTTTATAGCCTTCAAATGGAACTGAAGGGCCAAGTAAGAACATTTTCAGTATATGGAAGACCAAGGATCAGAGATCTCATATCATGACACGGAAACCAGACATTTAATTTTCATTTTTTGGCATAAATCCTGATGTACGCGGGTTGTAGTGGAGCAGCCTCTATATACGCATGTTGTATAGTAGGCAAGATGCGTACATGTGAAAAAATATGTATTTTTAGCTTTGGATTTTACAAACAGGGATGATAAGTCTGCATGGGAGAATGGAAAAAGGCCTTCTATGCAAGATTGCATAGGGTGAGGAAAATCTTGCTATAACATACATCCCACCACAATTATGGGGATTCTTCCAAAATTTGTAGCAATTTAACACATTTTTAGCATAATTTTTTATTTATGCCCAAATGAAATCTAAAGGGTTTTTGTACTTTGAATTTGAGTAGGAAATGTCATGTTTAATTCCAAAATTATATCTTTAATGGCTATTTATAATGACTTTTGCATTTTTAAATGTTTTGGTTGTTTCCCTAAAGTCCAAACCCAGATCTCATATACTTCTAAGTTTTGTGTAATAAGGCTTGAGGACAAGCTAAAATAGAACACTAATATGCAAAAAATTGATCTCTCCTTTCAGATTTTTTCCTGCAGAGGTTCTAATTATTTAATTGTCCCCACTATAACAAAAAATGGATTGTAATGCTAAATCATCATTATTGTTCTCACCGATAAGTCTTATTTTAACACACATGTAGTCAATACATAAGGAGATAAGTCAAATGGGATTCAACTGAAACAATTTCACATTCACACATATATTTTCAAGGTGCTTTTAATAGGAAAAAGAAATTATATTGCTCTAAACTAGAGTCTATAATTATCTCTAAGATTAACATTGTGAGGATTTTGGCAAAATATACTTATATAGAACCCAAAAAGTGTTGAAACTGCTGAACAGAGTGCCCTTTTCCACCCAACCATAGGCACAACAATTCTTGTAAGGATTTACCACTTACCACCATCTAGCTAGATCATGATACCCTGAGAGAGATTCTTCCTTCTGTTCAACAACAACTAAGGACAAAGGCTACTCTCCTCCTCCCTCCTGAACTTAGAAAATCAATTTTATCTCCACAAAGAAAGGGAGTATTCAATGAGTGATTCCTCAGTCACTCATATTCTTTGCAGCCCCGTTTATCAACTTGGTTAGAAAATGATGCCTAATAATTATTGTACCTAAAAAAAGATTCATTTTTCTATTATTTTCAGAACCATAGAGATGCACATACTCTCCCTCTTCAACAATGGTAACCATACCCAGTCCTCTACATCCTCTCTCTTTGCCCATGGTTTTCCTTCCTTTTATTTCCTTCCTCAACAATATTGCATGGGTCCAATTCCCAATTTCATGGGTCATTTCAGGAAGTTTCCATATGGGTACTCTTCTCATATCCTTATTGACTCTTGAGGAATACTTCCCAACTACCACCTTGACTGTTAATTAAATTCTATGGGGTCAAAGGTCTGTTCTGGGTCTGAAAAATTTAAATCCAATAGAGTACTAGTCTGGTAAGGGTCATCTCAACCATTGTTGGTTCCCCTCACCATCTCTCTCATGCATCATGATCTACCTTGGCAACCCCTTCAACAATTATGAAAAAAATTCCATTTAATTTAGTAACAAAAATATATACATTACCTTCTATAACAAAAGGTTCATCAATTCCAACATCCACACATAATCAATGTTCTCATAGTCTTTTAGCAGGATATATTTATATTTACAAGCTTGGGGAAACATGTGTATTACAAGAAAACTTATTCAGGTCATCTTGGTTATCAAAAGAAAATAAGAACTTTAAAGAAGGGATTTTTTTTCCAGGAATTAAAACAGAACTAGTCAAATACCTTGCAAGGTGTCTAGAGTGCTAGCAAGTTAAGTCTAAGCACCATCACCTGGTTGGATAATTACAACCTATACCCATTCAAGAATGGAAATGGGAATTAATTAGTATGGATTTCATCATTGGATTACCTGTAACAAAGAAACCTAATGATTCCATAATGGTTGTAATAGAAAAACTTACAAAAGTGACACACTTTATTCTAGTAAAATATACTCACGGGGATATCAATATTGCAAACATTTTATGAAAGAAATTTTCAGGATGCATGGTATAACTAAAAAAATCATTTCTTATAGAGACACAAAGTTCACTTCCAACTTCTAGAAGACCTTGTTCACTGATTTGGATACACAACTATGTTTTAGTACTTCTTATCATCCCTAGATTGACGATCAAACCAAAAGGACTAACTGCATTATTGAGGATATGTTGTGAATGTATGTTATGGACTTCCCAACAAAATGGTAGTATTATCTTCATCTATCTAAATTTGCATACAATAATGGTTATCAATCATCTTTAAAGATGATTCCTTTTGAAGTTTTATATGGAATAAGGTGTTGAACACCTGTGAGTTGGGACAATCCCATTGACAAAATTATTTTAGGACCATACATGTTAAAGAAAATGGAAAGGAGAGTTTAGAGAGAAAAAATAAAACTTAAAAAATGTACAGGAAATGCAGAAGAGTTATGTATATTTAAAAAGGAAACATACAAAATTTAATGTTGGAGATCATGTTTACTTAAAAGTAAAAACCAAGAAACAGTTCATTCAAACTTGGGAAAAGTTCTAAGTTGTCACCATGATATTGTGGTCCTTTTGAGGTGCTTTCCAAAGTAGGAACAATAGCCTACCATATTGTACTACCAACCAATCTGAAAGTACACAATATATTTCATGTTTCATTGTTAAAGAAATACATGCATGGTATATCTTATATTGTTAATTTGAATCTGATCTAGGCGGAACCATAAGGCGATTTATAGGTGGAACCACTACACATTATTGACATGAAGGAAACTATATTGCAGAAAGAGCCATCACCCAGGTTAAAGTGCAATGGAGGAACTTTAGTCCCAAGGAGGCCACTTTGGAAATGGAGGAAGCTACGAGGAAAGATTATCCATTTCTGTTCCAGAACTAAAATGTTCAGATGGAACACCAAGGCTAGTGTTTAGCTCAATGGGGAAAGGATGTAATATCCCTCCATTTTAAAATATTTAAATAATTTTGAATAAGTGTAAATTCAGATTATTATGTTGAGAAAGACTCAACTTAACATTATTTCATCATAAACATTCGATGATGAGAAATATTTCTAATTATCATTTTAATTATATTTATTTTATTTTACTAGAGACAAATTGATGATAGAATCTAATTATAAAAAGAGTAATTCTTTATTCCATGGGAAAAGTGAAAAAAAGGATAAAAACCAAGAGGGTAAATGTTGTTGATGAGGAAAAGTGTAAAATTACTCCCAAGAATGTGGGAGGTGATGGAACAAGATAGAAAAAGGTTATTCCAAGACTCCCCACAGTTAGGGAGGAGGCTAACTTGAAAAAGAAGACCTAGGAAATATTTTCTCTTCTTGGTTAAATAGGAGGAAAGACAAGTATGGTGTAAGAAGGACGTTGTTCAGTAGTTGTGTAGGATTTGAAGTTGATGGTTCTGAGAAAGAGTCAAGTTATGGAACTTACCTAGAGAAGTTTATTGACATCTTCAGTTCCTATGGAATAAATAATTAGGCTTGGGGGTGATAGGAACAAATAATTTGCGCTGCTTTGGTCTCTCGTTGGGAGGAGATAGATTCTCTCCTCAATTTGTCCATAATATCTCTTTTGGGCTCAAATATGTTTTACTATTTTTTGTCTCTTATTATTACTAATTGATGATAGTACAAACATAAATGATTATAGACATTCCTGTTCAAATAGATAGAATAGTCTTGCTAATAGTTACAATCATAAATACTTATAGACATTTCTTCTCAAGTAGCTAGAATAATATTCTGAACATAAACTCCTTAAGAAAGATTGTGTATTTTAATTAATACCTTAATGATCATTTTTCAACAATATTTTTAGTGTCATTATTTATTTCTATAGAATGATGAAACTAGAAATAAGAACAAAAACATAAAGATACTATATTTGAGCATTCTCGAATATAATATTAGAAGACAAGGATTTATTAACATCTCTATCCTTTTCTTTACTTGCAAATATAATTTATATTGTATGTTTAATTTCTATAGAGTGTTTGAGTATGAGATTTACTTCTAGAATCTCTCTCTCTATATATATATTCTTTAACAATTCTTTGTAAATAAACAAACAATTGACATAGGTCTTTGTATTCTTTGAAGCTATGGATAAACAATAAAAGAAACCCATAAAAAAAAACTTAATGGTGCTCCATTATTTCCAATCCATAACTCTTGAATAAGTAAAGATAAACAAAATCAATATATTTATTATATTTATTGAGTGCAAAGGTAATAAACAAAACCTCTATTACTTACATAGAGAATAAACCCTATGTATACATAATGAATAAACAAAACCCTATTAGGGAAATATTGTTCCTATGATCATTTTAATTACAAGAGTAAGAATCTCTCTCTCTTGTTTAATATGTATATATTAAACAAGAGAACTGGAAACAAATACGTACATACATGTGACTGGCATATGACATAGCATGCTATAGAAAATTTTAATAGTAGGAATATAACCTGGTTGTTGAGGAGTAAATAAACCCAAACTATAAGCTTAGAGTTTAAGAGCCGAAGAGTTAAAGTTTATAGACCTAGAAATTAACCCAACTTTGCAATCATGTGAGGTAAAGAAGGATAGTTCAACGCATTTATATAGTCGAGCTTCAAATCGAGAAAAAACAGATATGGAACCAATACTTTTGTACCTTCAAGAGCATGGAGCATTCATGTGTTTTGTTTCTTGGAGAAAATGCCCTATTTTATTTTCCCCTTGTCTTTGGGAGATGCGTTGACCAAAACAAAAATATTTCCATAGATTGAAAAACCACATTTGTCGCCAATGGAAAAGGTTATGGCCATAGTATGCAAGCAATTTTTCTGCAAACAAGACAAAGTATTATACACCAATGATAAATAATGTATGGAAAAACAACAAGAACTCTTTAAGAAACTATATAAATATATATATTTTTAAAATAAAAGTGGATCCTTATATTAATTCCAAATGAAATCTTATAAAAAAGATCTGTAGCCTATCTGCATACACAAAGATGCCCGCAGCTTAAGGTAGGACTGATTAGGTTTATCTTCCTGGTTTTCCCGAAGTAGAAATTCCTGAGACCTTTAGATCATATTAACGGTCTAGATTTCCTTGGATAAACAGTCCAGATCCTCTCACACGTTCCGCGACTTCTCAGCTTGGGCACTGTAAGTTTTAAACCTGCGAAGTAAAACAATGCATATATATTCTTAAACAATACATAAATTAATCAATGGCTCATACACAGAATACACAGAGATCTTTACCGGAAACCCTCAACTGGGAAAACCTTTCTTTTTCATTATATCGAATTTCACCATTCACCATACAATATATACAATGTTTTTAGGTATTCCGTAGATACCAAAACCCTAATCCCTTAATACGGGATTAATTTACAAATCATCTAAAAATAGCAAAATCTGCTAAAAATAGCAAAAAATGCCCCCTCGGTGCCGAACGCTGCGCGTAACCAGGGGGGGGCATACCTGCCCCCCCCTGGGACCCCCCTAGGAAGCGTCCAGCGCAACGACAGAGCCCTACGTGAAGGGATCGTCAGACGCAGTCGTCGTATCTGACGCACCCACACACACACACATGCAAAGAATCTAACACATACCCAACATTCTCCCACTTGTTGTTTTCTTTGCATCCAGGGGTCCAGGGGATTATATAGTCAACAATCCAGGGCAGCAATGCCCATTGTTACTCTACACCAAGAAAACTTTTCTGTGCTCACAGACTTTGTCAAT
>ML788450.1:39696-50047 GCA_009831015.1 Picea engelmannii
TATAACGTATGAATTAATAGATCAATCTTTGTATTGAGGCAATGGTTGCGATACATCTAATATATATGTTGATACAAGTTGTCTGGATTGTTTGTTTGATGACCATGAAATTCATAATGTTAATTATAACGTATGAATTAATAAAAAAAAAAATTAGTATACTTTTAAAACAATGGTTTCTAGATGAAGATGACAAGAAATGTTTGAATAATAATTGATGTTGGATAATCATAAGAAAATGAATATGACATAATTAAAAAGAAATATTGTTCTTAACATTTTAACATAATGCAAACAACAACAATGATGAATATACTATATTTGACATTTTAATAGTAACTATTATTTTTAATAAAAAAATATTAATTTTTTGGGTATTGGTGATATTACACGAGAGAAACCCTAGCTCTGCTCCCCCTTTCTTTTCCAACAACTTAGTAGGTTAGCTCATAGGAAAGCTTTGACGTATATGGTTTCTTATTTTTTAGTAGCATATCAAAGTTGTTATGTCATTTCACATGCAAATGGATTTTTTTTCAATCATTTCCTTCCGGTTCTCGGGCATAACCTATGGCATTGATTGTGTACGTGGTGATCTATTCAAATTAGAAAACATTCGACACATTTCGTTTCATTTTCAAGTTGTAATGTAACTTTGATTTGAAATGTGTTGTTTAATTTAATTTTTGTAGCTTCCTATTTTGCACCAAATTGTTTTATGTTTTTTATAAGATGAAAAATAGAGTAAATATCTTTGGCATGGCCTTTGAATTGCGAGAACTATAAGTTCCCGATAAGATTTCTTTTGTTTATTATATTGGATTTAAGTAGTTCAATTTTGATAAACCGTATCCTTTTTGTAGGGTGATATATTGGTTTTTCATATGAGTAAAGCACCCATTCACTTAGGAGAAATCGTTGCATTTGATGTTGATGTATGTATCTCTATTATGTTTCTTTACATTATTTAATATAATGTTAAACATTTAAATTTCAATGTTGTCCAATTTTTAGATACTATAATCAAATAAGATAAACTTTTGAGGAATTTATTTGGCTTATGTTGAATGCACATCTAAGGAAAGGGTTGAATTTTTTGAGTTGTTATTGAATATGTTTTTGATATGCATATGCAATGGTCTTTTGAGGAATTTATTTGGCTTATGTTGAATGCACATCTAATAAAAGGGTTGACTTTTTTTGAGTTGTTATTGAATATGTTTTTGATATATATATGCAATGGTGGGTAATGTGAGATAATTATTGGCATCTAGCACCTAAAATCTAACTGGCATAATAGTTGTATGCTTATCTATCATCATGTTTCGCTTATTTGGAGAATTGCATTTTTGATATGGGAAAAGATAAAAGGTTAATATATGCAAATCTAAATAATCATGTTTCGCTTATTTGGAGAATTGCACTTTTGATATGGGAAAAGATAAAAGGTTAATATATGCAAATCTAAATAAATGCATTTTTTAAAGTAGAAAATGCTTACTTTAACTACTAAGTTTTAATTAATATATCATAACATGTACTTCAACATTTTGTAAAATAATAAAATGGGTTGCAAGGAAAATCAACCATGGGAATTAGCCTTGAAGGTATAAATAGTATTAAAATCTAATTAAAAAATTTCATAGTTATCCAATCTAGTAAATAATAATAAAAAAACAAAATGCTGCAAAGTTAAAAAAATAAAGAGTCCTTTCATGGAAATCATAATCAACACAAAAATTAATAACAAGATTATAAAAACAAAAGATTATGCAGTTGCTAGAATCAAGCTAGTTGGGGGATCATCCTTGTCATTATTGCATGGGCCTCCTCATCCCTTGAACTAAGGCTTAGGCTTTGGTGCATCAACTTTGCATCCATCATTCTTCTATTGTGGTGGGTTATTAGCTTCAAACTTTTTTTTAGGGAGAACATAGGGAACTTGTGATTTAGTAGTTGGTTCTAAGAAAATTGAGGATAGTAGTGGTGATGCTCTCAATGCTCCTTGGAAAACCAACTGACTTTGTGGTTGTTTTTTCTTTCACTCCTATCGGTTTTTGTTATAAACATGCCAAGGGAGACAAGGAATGTACAAAATTAATCCTAATCAATGTTATAGGGGGATTCTCCCCAATAATTAAGATACTTCAAGAGACAAGAAACATCTAACTCAACTTTTTGGGCCCTCACAATGATATCCAAATAAATATCAATACAAACAACTACCTTGCCAACTTAAGAAAAGTACAATAGAATACAAAGGTACACTTAGTTTTATCATTGATTGAGATAAGGAGAAGATTAGGTAATATATAAATGTTGTGAAATATTTATTTCCATAAGGTACACCTTGGGTGATATAGTTAGATTGAGGCATCTTCTAGGATTACCTGCAGAGTGTAATCCATTTTAGCATGAATATCTTGACCTAGAATTATGGATATTGAGAATGACAATAACATCACAATCTCTTTCAGTGCAACCCAAACTTGAGTTAATTTTGTTAAAGATATTGTAACCTTCAAAATTGTCCCACAAAGAATCTGAGGGACTTTATCTTATAGGAATTCAAAAAGAGTGTCGAACAAGATGGATAGTACATTGACGCAACACCCCTACCTTAGTAGGTTCTGCACGACCTCCCGGTCTAAGGATCGTTCTCTATCTCCCTTTCGAGTCTGATTGACTCTTTGATTCTCTACAGGAATCTCCAATCACACAAGTGTTTCCACGGGTCCTTTCTAGAAGTTATGCCTGCGTGAATGAGCACAAGGCATTAATCTCCACTCCACGTGACCAATTAGTGTGACCACAGTCCTTACCCGAAACAGTATGTCGGGTTTCATGATTTTGCGACCCCTAATATGAGTCCCTCTGGCTTGTTCAATCCCCAAAACCCCAAAAAGGGATAACGGACCTTTGACTCCTCCCTTGACTTCACTTGATGTGACCTTCAACTATGATATGGTCCCAATGTTTTGGCACCTCGAGATTTCGTGTATCGACGAATTTCAGTACCACAACTCCCTTCACGCAATAGTCAAAATCATGATAACTCCTTGCCACAATCAACAGTTCTGAGCTTCTGCAAATATGGCGGTCCTGATTTTATCGGGACTTCGCGGATCAAGAGTTCACAACTCTTGACTCCGAGTCACAACTTCCTCCACACCTCGAACTCTGAAACGAAGAAATTCGAGCATGAGATCAACGACTCTCATTTATTTGGATCCAATGGCCACTACTCCTCTTGAGCTTATGAGTGATGAAAGACACTTAGCCTTAACCCTTCCGATGATCTAGTAGATCCAACGGTCCATGAAACTTCGGTGATTCTCCCTCTGAGAATTTCAACCGTCCATTCAAACTTCTCTAAGACTCCTCAAATACTTAACATCTTCTCCTTCTGAACTTAACTTCTGTGAGGCGGTTTTGAACCTTGTCCTTCCTTTAACTTCTCTCAATTCTCTATCCTTACCGAGCTTCCTATGTGATACAACTCAAGGATTTATGAAGCCTCTTTGTGCCCACTCCTTGCGGAATTCACAATGAACTCTGGTTATTTAAAACCTCTAACTCTGTGCACTTCCCTGCAACAACAGTTCTTCAACCATCTTTCTTGGTCGGTAAATCCATGATTTCAACTGGCCTGCATGCTTTTGACTCGGCTTTGTGCTATACCTACACTTCTGTGGGTATAAGAACAACGGTATCTCTCCTGAGCTTCTCTGAGGTAAAACTCAAAACCTTTTCAATGCAACCCTTGCAGACTTCCACTGCACTCCTTGCAGGAATTCTCAGGAAGAGAAACAATTAAAACTTATACTTTTCCCCTCACCAACCTCATATATTCAACATGAAATCAAGAGAATACATACACACAACATTGAAACAAGTTCATAACAGAGAACAGAAACAAACTATAAAAATACCATTCAATAGATGCAAACAATATTCATCACAACACCATGAAATTGGACTAGAGCTCTTTTATATTAATCCAAGAGTTCCTGTACATGGGTGTTATAGCAACAACTATCTGCTAAACCGACCTTTTGCAATCTCTATTCTCCTACGCTCTCTCTCCCTCTCTCTACATCTTAAAATTACAATCTCTACCTCTTTAAATATATGCAAGGGAGCTTTCTTAGAGTTTTCCCTCCTACCTTTCAAGCTATCTAATTAGAATTAAAAGCTATCTACTTTACATTCATTACAATTAAATGCCTCTACATCAGACAGATGAGAGCAATGCTCAAGATTTGTTTACCATCTTTCAACCATAAATGCAAATACATCCTTCTAGCTATAACATTAAATTTTCTATCATTCAAATTGAAAACATTCTCAAAATGTGCATTGGTGCATTTGCATTTCCAATTGTCCTCTGCTCTTGCACTTGTTTTGTTGGCTTGCTTACAATGCTCTTGCATCATACTCCCTTGGATGAAAAATTCATGAACTCCTATTCATGATCTCCTGCACCATCTGTCCATGTTTCTGGATCATTGCTTCACTTTCCCAACTGGCATCTTAAATCGAGTGTCCCTTCCATTTTATCAGATACTCAAAAATTTTTTTCCTTCGGGTTTTCTTGCTAACCCTCTGATCAATTATCTTTTCCATTTGTACCTTTTCAGCTACATGCAGTTGTTTGACCCACTGAAATGCCTTGACATCCTCTGATCCTTCTATTTCATCTTCTCTATAAGGATACAGATCTTCTATGTTGAATATGGGTGATATTCCAACTCCATCTAGCAATTCTATCTCATAAGCATTGGCCTCAAATTTCCTCAAGATTTTACATGGCCCTATATTCTTCATTTTCATCTTATTATACATTTCCCTTAGGAATATTTCTTTCCTCGGGTGAGCTAAGACTAAATCTCCCACTTCAAACTGAAGTTCTCTTCTGTGCTGATCTTCTCTATGCTTATTTTCCTGATTGGAATTCTTTAACTGCTCTCTGATTTTACTATGGAGCTCTTTCATCTCTGCTACAAAATTTTCTTCTCCAACACTTCTGAATTCACTCTTCTCTAAGTATCTCAACTAAGATACTCCTCTCGGATGTATTCCATACATTTTATGAAATTGACTTTGTCCTGTGCTTCTATTAGGTTAGTCATTATATGCAAATTCTACTTGTGGCAGAATATGATCCCATCGATTGTGATGTTCAGCTACTAAGATGCTCAATAAGTCCCCCAAACTTCGATTCAATACCCTAGTCTGTTCGTCTGTCTGAGGGTGATATGTTGAGATAAAAGATAAACTAGTCCCCAACTTCTTCCATAGTGTCCTCCGAAAATGACCAACAAATTTGGTATCCCAGTCTGAAACAATACTCTTAGGTAAGTCATGAAGTCAAACAACTTCTTTGAAAAATAGGTTCACAATGTGCGTGGCATCACTGGTTTTTTGACATGGAATGAAATGTGCCATTTTTGAAAATCGATCGACTACCACATAGATGGAATCACAACCTCTCCGTGTCCTTGGTAGTCCTAACACAAAATTCATGCTTACCGCATCCCATGACCTCTTTGGTACCGACAATGGTTGATATAATCCTGTATTTTGTCTTTTCCCCTTTGCATGTTGGAAAATTCTACATTTGTTGACAAACTTCTTGACATCGATCCTCATCCCTGGCCAATAATATAAACTATTCAATTGCGCAAATGTTTTGTTGTGGCCGAAGTGTCCAACCGATCCTCCACTATGCTTTTCCTTCAAAATATTCTCTCTCATAGAACTCTTTGGAATACACAATTGATTTCCTTTGAATAACAGTCCATCATGAACCATATATTCAATCCATTGGCTTTTGTCTCTTAGAACAGGATTCTCGCATGCGTCATAGGCATCTTTCAAATCTGGATCATCTCTTTCCATGTCCTTAAGGCTATCAAAACCTAAGGTCTTCACATGAAACTCCTGCAGAATGAAATATTTCCTGCTCAATGCATGAACAACCTTGTTAGCAGTTCCAAAAATGTGCTTTGTAAAAAGAGTAAAGTTTTGTACAATTTCAACCCATTTCGCATGTTTCTGGTTCAATTTCTCCGATCGAGTTATGAATTGTAAGGCGCGATTATCACTATATAAAACAAACGCTTTCGAAACCAAGTAATGCCTCCATTTCTTCAGTTCTTGTATGATTGCATAAAACTCTTTATCATACGTAGAATAATTCTTCTTTGCATTGTTCAACTTTTCACTGAAGTATGAAATCGGCCTGTTGTCTTGACTTAAGACTGCTCCAATCACAAATCCACTTGCATCACATCTCACTTGAAATGTTTTACTGAAATCTGGCAGAACAAGAACTGGTTGTTCAATAATCTTCTCTTTCAACAACTTGAAACTTTTCTCTTCTTCCTCTGTTCAGTGAAAATATTTATGTCTTTTCTTCACGGTGTCCATAATTGGTGCAAAAATTCCACTAAAATTTCTGATGAACTTTCTGTAAAAAATAGCCAATCCATGGAATCTTCTGACTTCAAAGATATTATTTTGGCGAGGGCCAATCCTTGATTTCTTTTACTTTCTCAGGATCCATCTTCAACTCATTCAAAGAGATTACAAGCCCCAAATACATGAGTTATTTCTTCATGAAATATGACTTCTTCAAATTTATCATCAGCTTCTCTTGTTGCAACCTCCTCATCACTAGAGTTAAGTGTCTCAAGTGTTCTTCCTCAGTCTTACTGAAGATCAGTATATCATCAAGATACACGATTACAAACTTACCAATGAAATCTTTCAATACTTTGTTCATCAACCTCATAAAGGTACTTATCGCATTCATCAAACCAAATGAAATGACAAGCCATTCATACAGCCGTTCATTCGCCTTGAATGTTATCTTCCATTCATCACCTTCTCTCATTTGAATATGATGATATCCACTTTTCAAATCAATCTTTGAAAAAAACTTTGCTCCACTTAAGCATTCCATCAAGTCATCCATCCTCGGTAAAGGAAATCTATACTTGATGGTGATTTTGTTTATCACCCTTGAGTCTGTACACATCCTCAGTCAACCATCCTTCTTTGGACTTAACATTGTTGGTACAATGCATGGACTCAATCTTTCTCGAACAAATCATTTGTCCATCAAATCCTGGACTTGCTTCTTGACCTCTTCATTCTCTCACAATGTCAATCTGTATGCTACTTTGTTTGGTAAACTTGCTCCTAGTATAAGGTCAATGTGATGGCTTATACTCCTAATGGACGACAATGAACAAGGTAAATCATCCACCACTATATCAGAGAAATTCTCCAACAATTCCTGAATTTCCTTTGGTAGATCATCTATCGAAGTACTGGTCAGAATGACACTAGGTTTTCTTACCACAAGAAACTGCATATCTTCATCTTTCTTGACTTCATCAAGAAGCTCCTTCCCATTCATGAGAAGTATAGTATTGCTTGTTTCTTCCTTATTCTTCTTGTCTTCAATTGGAAGCAACATATGCATTCTACCATTCTTCTCTAAGGTGTACATGTTCTTTCTCCCATCGTGAACAACATTTTTTCCATATTTCCATGGTCTACCCAACAAAAGATGAAAGACATCCATGGGAATAACATCAAATAATATTTCATCCCTGTAACCTCCGATTTCAAATTCAACTAAACATTGTTTAGTGACGGTTACCTGATGCCCCTTTTGCAACCACGAGACTTTATATGGGATCGGATGTTCAACTATCTCCAATTCCATCTTCTCCACCATTTCTGTGGATACTAGGTTATCTGTGCTTCCGCTGTCCACTATTACCTTGCATACCCTATCCTTGGTCTTGCAAGCAGTTCTAAACAAACTGTTTCTTTGGACTGGATTCTCCGCCTCTTTCTCCGGCTTCAAGAGAATTTTCCTCGTCATTAAGGATCTTCTTCCTTTTGCATCTTCTGCCTCAACATTTTTCCTTTGCACTTCTTAAATTTGAGCTTCACCTCCTCCATCTCTCTTTCTATCATGACATTCAAAATATTTGTGTCTGATCTTTCCACAGAAAAAACATTTTATCTCACCTCCTCTGCCTCTTCCTCTTCCTCTGGCTCACAGAAAAGTATTTATGTCAGCATATTGTCTTCCTTGTGAACTTCCTCCTCCTTCTAGGTGAGAATGAGGTTTCTTTTATTTGTTCTTGGTCTTCTATACTCTGTCTTGGGAAACTACTTTGCGTCTACTCTAACTTCTACCTCTGCCTCTTTGACCTTGCTTTCAGGCCAATTTTTCTTCTGCCCTTAGAGAATTTTGATAAGCATCTTGTACATTCCTGATTGTCACCATGATCATCTCATATTGAATGTCATATGTCAGACCATTCATGTATCTGGTGACCTTTTCATCATCACTCTCATGACGATCCTCTCTAATATTGAGTCGGTAAAATTCCTCAGTGTATTCCTTCACTGTCATTCCCTTCTGTCTCAAATTCTGCATTCTCCAAAACAGATTAATTTGGTAGTCTCCAAGTATAAACTTGGCCTTCATCTTGGCGACCATTCTATCCCAGTTTTTTATTTTTTGCTTTTCTTTGCAATGCTTTTCAACCTATAGTTCATCCCACCATAGTATTGCATGCCCTTTAAGTCTAGTGAAGGCATGTTTTACTTTCTTATCTTCCTCGACATCCTCATATTCGAAGTACTTTTCCAGAGCTCTAAACCAATCTAGCATCTCTTCAATGTCTAAGTTGCCTTCATACATCAAGATGTCCATTTTTGCTCTGGCCCCTATTCTTGCAACAACTCTTAATAACCGTTCTTCTACAGCATCTTCAACTACAAATTCTTCTCTAACTCCAGCCTCATTTTCACATCCGTCTTCACTGAAATATCCAGTATCAGTAGCTAGTATCTATGCTATCTCCATGGCATCAAATCAAGCACATATTTCTCTCATTTCCCTTTCCACAGCTGGATCAGGGATTAGTCTTTATTGACGTCTTCTGGGAAACATTATCTAGATCTGTTCCATGCAGAATTTAAATCACAACTTGCATTATGTCTTCCTTTCTTACATAAAACAATGATTGTAAACTAGGCTCTGATACCACCTAACACAACACCCCTACCTCAGCAGGTTCTGCATGACCTCTTGGTCTAAGGATCATTCTCTATCTCCCTTTCAAGTTTGATTGAATCTTTGATTCTCTACAAGAATCTACAATCACACAAGTGTTTCCATAGGTCCTTTCTAGAAGTTATGCCTACACGAACGAGCACAAGGCGTTAACCTCCACTCCACATGAGCAATTAGTGTGACCACAGTCCTTACCCGAAAAGGTATTTTGGGTTTCACGATTTCACGACCCCTAGTATGAGTCCCTTTGTCTCCTTCAATCCCTGAAACTCTGAAAAGGGATAATGAACCTTTGACTCCTCCCTTGACTTCACTTGATGTGACCTTCAACTGTGATCTGGGCCGAATGTTTCGGCACCTCAGGATTTCGTGTATCGACTAATTTCAATGCCACAAATCCCTTCACCTGATATTCGAAATCACGATAACTCCTTGCCACAATCAATGCTTACGAGCTTCTGCAAATCTGACGGTCCTGATTTTATCAGGACTTTGCAGAATGGGAGTTCACAACTCTTGACTCTGAGTCACCACTTCCTCCACGCCCCGAACTCTGAAATGACAAGATTTGAGCACGCGATCAACGAATCTCATTGATCCGGATCCAACGACCACTACTCCTCTTGATCTTATGAGTGCTAAAATACACTCAGCTTTAACCCTTCCGCTGATCTACTAGATCCAATGGTCCACAGAACTTTAGTGATTCTCCCTCTAAGAATTTCAACCGTTCGTTCAGACTTCTCAAAGACTCCTCATGTTGATTAAGGTTGGTTTTCATTAATGTCAACCCTTGAATAAAGCCCCGTAGCACAAAGGTTTGGGTAATGGACCCAATATTGTTTGATGTAAATATGACTCATTATTGTTTTGTCATGGTTGATAAGAAGTAAATATGGATGAACTCCAAAGTGGTCCCCTTATGGTGAAAGGCCTCACGGGAAGACGCTTTGTGGAGTAAGAGAACCCATGCTTAATTGTGGAATAATGAGATGAAGGAAAGTGAATTTGTCAAGGAAAATATATTATATGGATAACTCTTGTCATGTAATTTCCGGTGGTATGTGGAACGTCACATAATTCCTCACGGTTAGAGAGTTAGGGCCATGAGAAGTTGGAGACCCCAGGTTTGGGTAATGGACCCAAGTTTGTTTGATGGGTAACGGTATGAGTTATGATATATTTTCAGATAATACTATTCTATATGGATATTACATGTCATGCCATTTCTGGTGGTATGTAGAA
>ML788450.1:57202-134494 GCA_009831015.1 Picea engelmannii
TCTTTGGATGAAACAAACTTTGACAGATATACAGGTTGAGTATGATGAGCCCATTCCAATATATTGTGATAATACAAGTGCCATCAATATCTCAAAAAACCCGGTGATGCACTCTAAGACGAAGCAAATTCCAATCAAGTATCACTTTCTACTAGAACAGGTTGCAGAAAAGAACATTAGAGTTGAGTATGTGGGCACAAAAGAACAACTAGCAGACATCTTTAGAAAACCACTTCCACGGGAAGCCTTTGAATATCTTTGCCAAAGACTTGGAGTTATTTCTACTCCAAAAATGAATGTTTTTTGAATGCTTATCTTATATGTCTTATATGTACACGAGGAAGCACCATAAGAGGACAGTCTGTCAGGGGGAGTAGCCCCAGATGGAAAGATACCTTTTCCATCGATGAAAAAGGGGGAGAGATTTATTAGATGCAGACGACAGAGGCATGGTTCCAGGGGGAGCAGATTTATCAGATGCAAAGGACAGAGGCATGGTTCCAGGGGGAGTAGATTTATCAGATGCAAAGGACAAAGGCATGATTCCAAGGGGAGCATGAGTGATATGATTTCAGTATTGCATCAGAGTGTTGCCATCAATGCTAAAGGCGGAGATTGTTGCTTAAGGTTGGTTGTCATTGATGTCAACCCTTGAAGAAAGCCCCATAGCACAAAGGTTTCAGTAATGGACCCAATATTGTTTGATGTAAATATGACTCATTATTTTTTTTTCATGGTTGATAAGAAGTAAATATGGATGAAATCCAAAGTGGTCCCCTTATGGTGAAAGCCCTCACAGGAAGACGCTTTGTGGAGTAAGAGAAACAATGCTTAATTTTGGAATAATGAGATGAAGGAATGTGAATTTGTTAGGGAAAATATCCTAGATGTATAGTGCTTGTCATGTCATTTCTAGTGGTATGTGGAACGCCACATAATTCCTCACAGTTAGAGAGTTATGGCCATGAGAAATTGGAGACCCCAGATTTGGGTAAGGAACCCAAGTTAGTTTGATGGGTAACGGTATGAGTTATGATATATTTTCAGATAATACTATTCTATATGGATAGTACATTTCATGCCATTTCTAGTGGTATGTAGAACATCACATAAATCCTCACGGTTTGAGAGTTATGGCCTTACGAAGTTGGAGGACTCTCATATGTCGTCTAGAAGCCCCAAAAGGTCAAAGTAATCAAAGTGGTTTAAGAGATTTTAAAAGGTAAGTAATAAAGTGAAGTGATGAGTGTATTATAATTCAAAGTGAATACAAAATAAATTATTTCAATAATAAATTTAATGGATAAATTAGAAGTGGACCCAACCCTAAAATAAGGAAAGTGGGCCAAGTGACCTAGAAGATGTTTTTAAGGAAGCTACTTGGAGAGTATAAATAAGAGGCAAGGCTCTCTTATTTGAATTACACTTGCACATATTGGATATATATATGTGTCTTAGGTAACCAAGGATATCTAAATTGGAATTCTCAGTGAAGGTGAAGAAAAGAAGGCCGAAATGCAAGGAAGGATAAATTCTTTTGATGGTGCTTTCTAAGGTATGTTATTTACAGGTCATCTCACCATTTTCGCTATAAATTTTTTCTATAATGAGTCAGACCATGAAATTGCTACAAAAGTGAGAAAAAAGATCCAAGTATATGTGGTAAAAAATTCAGCTTGTGGGTCGTTGTATTTTGTGAGTTACACTCCGTGGAAAATAGGGTTTGTGGGCAGTCCTGAAACTAGTCAAAATCAGGTGTTTCGGGTAAAAACGTCATAACTTATTCATAAAATATCAAAATTACATGAGACAAAATGTGTTGGTTAGGGTACAATCTATTTTATTTTGTGTAATATTTTTAGATCAATTCATCAAATATTTTGTGCAGGGCATGCTCTACAAGGTCGCTCTCTAGAATAAGACAGAATTCAACAAGATATGCCATTTTTTCTATAACTCCTTTTATGAGAGGTTACAAGTAGTGACACTTGCAGGAATTGCATAAAAAAACTGAGTAACATTGTGTATCAGTTTCAAATATTTATACATTACAGGTTCAAAGTTATGATTACTTCAAGTTAGGGTTGTTGACTAATCCAAAACTAGGCATGTGAGACTAAAAAAAAGTTTGATGAAAATGCTAGTCTCTTGTTTTTAAAGTTAAGGAAGGTTTGCAAGAATGTGATCATATACACCACATCTATTATAGAGCTACAAATCAGATTTGGATGATGAAATTGATGAGGGCATTTGGTTGTGGTACATGTTCAGTACATGGTTGAGACAAGTAGTTGATGAGTTGGCGCACATACATGAGGTGTATAGTTGATGATGTTGGTACATATTGATGAGTCATAGTTGATTATTAGTTGACACATGATTGGTACATACTTGGTACATGGATGGATGCACTTGTTTGTGGTACAGGTTGATTACAGGTTGGGGCATGGTTGATGCACTTGTTTATGGTACAGGTTGAGGTACAGGTTGATGAATGGTTGATGCATGGTTCAGATTTATTGGTACAGGTTTACAATGGTATATCTCACAATGATAGTGTGACAGTGGTTCCATATTTCTACCTCTACTTCAGGGTGGCAGGATGGGGCAAGGATAGGTGGTTGTATCCACCTTCTGGTTGTAGCCGGAGAACATTGGGGGTTGTAGCCTCCTTCTGGTTGTAGCCAGAGAATTGGGGAATTGGAGCTTCCCTCAGATTGTAGCCTAAGAAACTAGGGGGTTAGAACCTTCTTCCAGTTTCAGCTGGAAAACAAAGGAAGTTGGTGCTTCCAATGAATGGAATTCTTCAAGACATATAAGAAAAAGCATTCCATGGTTTTCTCCCGATTTGGGTTTCCACATAAAAAATTGGTGTACAATGTATGTGTGTGATTGTTTATTTCTTACTGCTCATAATTGGATAATAATTCTACATTGATATAACATTTGAAGAAAAAGGATAATAATTATGCTATTACTGATTCACCCCCCCTCTCAGTAATCCAACACCTCAAATACTTAACGTCTTCTCCTTATGAACTTAACTTCTGCGAGGTGGTTTCGAACCTCGTCCTTCCTTTATCTTCTCTCAATTATCTATCCTTCCTGAGCTTCCTCTATGCTACAACTCAAGGATTTCTGAAGCCTCTTTGCACGCACTCCTTGCGGCATTCAAAATGACCTCTGGTTATTTAAAACCTCCAACTCTATGCAATTCCCTGCAACAATAGTTCTTCAACCACCTTTCTTCGTTGGTAAATCCAAGACTTCAACCATCCTACGCTTCTGACTCGACTTTGTGCTATACCTGCACTTTTGTGGGTATAAGAACAACGGTATCTCTCCTAATATTATCTGAGGTAAAACTTAGAAACTTGTCAACACAACCGTTGCGGACCTCCACTGCACTCCTTGCAACAATTCTCAGGAAGAGAAACAATTGAAACTTATACTTTTACCCTCACCAACCTCATATATTCAACATGAAATCAAGAGAATACATACACACAACATTGAAACAAGTTCATAACAAAGAATAGAAACAAACTATAAACATACCATTCAATAGATGAAAACATGATTCATCACAACACCATTAAATTGGATCAAAGAACTTTTATATTAATCCAATATTTCTTGTACATGGGTGCTATAGCAACAACTATATGCTAAAACGACCTTCTGCAATATTTGTTCTCCTATGATCTCTTGCTCTACAACTTACAATTACAATCTCTACCTCTTTCAATACATGCGAGGGAGATTTCTTAAAGTTTTCCCTCCTACCTTTCAAGCTATCTAATCAGAATTAAAAGTTATCTACTTTAAATTCATTACAATTAAATGCCTCTACATCCGACAGATGAGTGAAATTCTCAAGATCTATTTACAATCTTTCAACCATAAATTCAAATACACCCTTCTAGATATAACATTAAATTTTATATCATTCAAATTCAAAACATTCTAAAAATGTGCGTTGGTGCATTTCCAGTTGTCCTCTGATCTTGCGCTTGATTTGTTGGCTTGCTTACGATGCTCCTGCATCATACATATAGGTGGTTATGAGAATCTTTGTGAAAAATGAGTTACCAAGTTCATGGTCTTGGTGTTACATTTTTCAATATTATTCTCAACCATGTAGATTACCATATCTTAGATCTTATTGGTGTGGTATGCCAAGCCTTTTGATGGAACTATGTTAATTTATGTCTCATAGAAAGCATTTTAATGGAAGTTGGAGAACCCCTCAGTGGGGATTGGAATCCTAGGGGCCATTGAACCCACCACCCCCTTGGAAAATCATATTTGTTTTAGAAGTGAATAGGTGAACCTTGGAAAACACAATAAGAGCCTTGGAAAACACAACCCCTGAAGATTGCAACATTGTTTGGAGGAGGGGAAACCTATGTTTCTTTTTCAAACATGTAAAATGAGTGTATTATAGTTTAATAAATATATTTTACTATTATTATATATGGTTTAATACTTTATCAAAAAACTCACCAAGACATAATGATGTTTTATATTTTAATAAAATATTTTCTATGATTTTACAAGATTTTATAATTCAGTGAAAGCTTCCTAGGAATTTACAAGATTTTATAATTCAGTGAAAGATTTACCAATATTTTACAAGATTATATAATTGAATAAAAGATTCGCCAAAACATTATATATGCATATTACAAATTATTCATAAAATATCCTTCAAAGTTTCCTATGTATCATGGGGATTTTCCCATTTATTATAGATATAATTTTTTTTTTTTGGGGGGGGGCCTTTAAATCACCCTTGACCTCAATGGTTTTGTTAAGATGTGACACCCATCAAGGTATATGTGACATTGCGATGTTCCTCAAGGGTTATGTTAGATTGTAATGTTCCCCAATTGATTATGTCATATTGTGACGTTCATCCTCATTGTGTTATGTCAAATGTATTCATTCCTCAATGGTTATGTCACATAGTGACGATGATTAAGGATTGTATCCCATTGTGACGTTCCTTAAGGGATATGTTTCAAAGTGATGTTCCTAAATGGTAATGATACATCATGATATTCATATTGGTCGACTCTTGTGGAATTTCTATGTTCCTCAATGGTTCTGTCACATTACGATATTTGTAAAGGGTTAATTCACATTTGTGATGTTCCTTAATGGTTATATTGCATTGCGACGTTCATCTTGGTGGACTTGTGTTTTTCATTCCAATGTCTTTTAAGGGTTATGTCGCATTGCGATGTTCATGAAAGGACATGTTGGATTGTTATGTTAGTCAATGGTTATGTAGCATCGTGACATTTTTCTTGGTTGACTTATGTCAAATTGTTGTGTTGCTAAATGGTTATGTTCCAATGTGGTGTTCCTCAAGGATCAGGTTAGATTATAAATTTCCTCAATTCCTATTTCATATAGAGATGTTTATCATGGATAAATTACGATAACCATGGCTATCTTTAGTTGGTCATCATTCATTACGGACATGGATAAATATCATTTATTATGGTTGAATGTTTTCACGATGTAACGTTCATCAAGGGATATGTTGGATTGCAATGATGGGTTATGTTTTTCACATTGAAACTACATGTTATATTCATCACATTACAATGTTGGGTTATGTTTGTCACACTATGATGTTCGTGATGGGTTGTGTTTCACGGGGTGACATTCAGAATGCCCATCAAGGGTTATGTTGGAATTCGATGTTGATCAAGAGATTAATGTTGAATTTTGTCACATCACAACATTTGTTGAGGGTTATGTCACATTGTGATTTTCGTCAACCATTATGTTGGATTTTCATGTTCCACAACGTTTATGTCACACTGTGACATTCATTTTTTTTTGTTATGTTGATGCCGCACCATGCTTGACTATGGATAAACATGGTTGACTATGACACACTTTGGTTGACCATGGATGGACATGGTTATCCATGGTTGACTATATCCAATCGTGTTGATTATGTTTAACCATGGTTTACTATGGTGATGCTTCATTGTGATCTTCACCAATGTTGGATAATGTTGAATTGGTAGGCACCTGAATGCTTGTGTCGAAATGTGACATCTATCAAGGTATATGTCACATTATGACATTCCTTGAGGTTTCTTTGGATTGTGACATTCCCCAATGATAATGTCGAGTTGAAACATTCATATTAATTATTCATCCCTCAATAGTTACATCACATAGCGACGTTCATTAATGGTTATGTTTCAATGTGATGTTCCTGAATGATCATGATGCATTGTGATATTCATCTTGGTCGTATTATATGGAATTGTTTTGTTTCTATATGGTTATGCCACATTAAAAAATTCATTGGGTTGTGTAGGATGACGGGAGAAGAGAGTTAGTGGATTGGTATAGCTATAAAAGTTTCTGTGAAACTATGTGAATTATGATTTTGTATGGGAATTTATTATCATTGAGGAAAAGTACTTACAACAAATAATATTTGGTGTCCCTGACAATGAGATTTTATGTTCGATCTGTGTTGGATCCCTAGAGGGACGTGGGATAACCTAAGGGACCATGTAGTAGACTCAAGGGATCCAATTCCTTGGGTTGTGTAGGATAATGGGGAAAGTGGGTTGTTGGATTGGTATTTTTTTAAGAGTTTACAAAATATGATATATGGGAATTGGGATTTGTGAAGAGATTTCAAGATAGCCATAAGTGATTTCAAACTCATTAAATATGCAATAATCATCAGTAATGGATTAAAGTTAAGGGATATGTATCATCATTGGAAAATCAACGTAAGCATGTTTTTCCATTCTTCAGATAATTAGAATATCTTACGCTAATATTTATTAGATTTTCATTTATTTGAATAAAGAGATTTGTTAATCATACAACCTATTCACTGAAGTTACTTTGAGGACTTCTTGGCAGTATTTTGGTTGAAAAGGAAGAAGAATTGAACCATATATTTCAAATTACATTATACGTTCGAGAATTGCTTAATATGTATAGTGCTTGTTATATTGCAATCACCAAGAATGGGAAATAGAACATGTATTCCCAATAGGATTCACTTAAAAATGTGTAGGTGACTACTGTGGTTAATTTATCACAACATTTTGAAAATTCGTGGGTACATATATACATCTAGGCACAAATATTCTATCAAAACAAAAGTAGAGATTCAACAACAAAAACATAGAGAATAATCCAGGATCAAGTTGAAAGCATATGGTTTGACCAAATTCAAACTAGTGACCTCTTTGCTATTTGCGGGTGGGTACTTGAAGAAGATGAGATTATTTTCCTATAGCATAAATTAATTTGTTCTAGAAGACTATAATCTCAAATTCTTGAAGTGTATGCAAGACACTTGATACCTAGTGTTGTACAATGCTATATGATCACTTAGTTGCCGATATTCAACTTAAATTGTGTCATATTTGTTTAGAACAATTGAACAGTGGGAGTGAATGGTGGTGACAGTGGTGGATGGAATGTCAACAATGAAAAAAATTAATACTCACACCAATGAGAGCAACAAAAACTATGGAAATATCCATACTTTCCAGTGCGTTATTTTTAAAATTTTTGTATTTTTTAAATGATTTCTTGAGTTTGAAAACTATAAAAAGTAACATCATAACTTCTTAGACAATAGAGAATTCAAGTCCTGAGATTGGTGAATTCATAAAACTATTATTATTATTGAAAACAATAAGTTTAATATGACATTTTCTCACAACATTAGGAAATGTTTCATAAAGGAAGTTAACTAATACAAAGTTGTTGGGACTTGGTGACAATGAATTCCTCCAAGGATGGATTTGGATCCTATTATTCTGCATTGGTTGGAACTAAAATAGACCAAGTTAGAATATGGATAGGAGTGCATTTAATAATCAATTTCTTGTGTAAATGTATATAAATTCATGTAAGGCCATAGAGCTAGATACGACAGAGTGAGAGGAATGAGAGAACTTGCAAGTCTATTGTAATTTCCATGATCTGAATAATAAGACAATCGATTCTTATGATTGGTGGACATAGCCCAATGTTTGGGTGAACCATGTGAAATCCCTGTGTTTCTTATCTGTGTGATTGTTAATTATCATATGTGAATTGTGTTTTCCGCATTTACAATTCTAACAAGTGGTATCAGAGCTGGTTGGAGGAGAGGGTGTCAAGGCTGTCAAATTCTCGAAGGATCAACAAGAGTGAAACATGTATACAATGTGTCGATTTCCACATCGTTGCAGGGGCCTCCTCTTGGAAGGTGTGACATCCTATAGGTTGACCTTCCGTTCCTCGAAAATTCTTGAGCACGTCGCACCCTGGATGTATCATCATGGGCGATGACCACCATACATCGTCGTAGCTTGGTTGTAGCTGGAGGTGCAATGACCCTTTGAAGCACGTCACATGGAAGATTCATTGGGAAGTGCGATGACTCCTTCTTAAAAAAAATTGCATAGTTTTTTGTTTGGAGTTTAAGGCATGGTCATGGTGCGAATTTAAGGTATGAAGTCTTCTATAAAAGTAAAGGTGGAGGAATTAATTAAAAGGTGTCAAGTCACTTGGGTGATGTGTTTTAAAAAAGTATTTTTAATGAAATAAAGGTATAAAGTGAAAAATTTAAGGTGGAGGAATTAAAGTAAAGGTGAATTTTTTTTATTAAAAGGTTTTTTATTAAAAAGGTGAATTTCTTTAGTAAAATGTTTTCTTTATTAAACTCTTTTTTTATTAAACCTTATGAAGATTATATCATTATTCCTCCACATTATTTTTAAAGGGCCTTGGTTATTATAAGCACTGATTTGGGCATTAGGATATTTCGTGCTAATGTCTAAGATGCAAAGTTTGAAGTTTGAAGTTGAAAAGTTCAGTGGTAAAAGCAACTTTGAGCTATGGAATATCAAGATGTGGGATTTACTAGTGCAACAAGGGTTGAAAAAAGCATTGGTAGACAAGTCAAAGAAACCAATAGCCATGACGAATGAGGAATGGGAAGATATGGATGCAAAATTTCTTAGTACCATTCATTTATGTCTGGCAGATGATGTTATGTTTATTATCGTAGGAGAGGATACAAAATCAAGATTATGGAGAAAGTTGGAAAATATATATATGACAAAGTCCTTGACGAGCATAATCTACTTGAAGAGACGGTTCTACAGTTTGGAGATGAAAGAAGGTACAAAAGTTGTTGACCATTTAAATACCTTTAATATCCTTATAGTTTAATTGACTAGTATGGAAGTTAAATTTGAAGATGAAGATAAGGCTATTACACTATTGTGTTCGTTTTCTATGTCTTGGTATAATCTAGTTACCTCTATTAGCTTTAGCTCAATAGATGTTTTATATTATGACTCTGTTGTGGGAGGTTTATTGGCTGAGGAGATGAGGAGAAAATCTAGTCAAGAAACCTGAACTTCAGAGGCGATGTTGGTCAGAGGTCGAACTAAAGAGAAGAATGAGAGAAGTTTTTCTCGATCTAATTCAAGAAACAAAAAGGGTAAAGAAAAATGTTGGTACTGTGGAAAAATAGGACATCTCAAGAAAGATTGCTGGAAAAGAAAGGAACCTAAGGAAAGCTCTACGAAGGAAGCAAATTTGGTTGTAACAAATTTAGGTATGACTGATGAAGTTTTATCCATTTATAGTAATTTACAATATCCAGAAGAATGGAAGTTAGATTCAGGTGCCTCCCACCACATGTGCTCACATAGAAATCGATTCATTTCTTACCATTATGTTGATGAGGGTGTAGTGTTTATGGGAAATTGTATTCCCTATAAAACTGTTGGGGTTGGTAGTATTAGAATTAGGATGTTCGATGGTATTGTTAGGGAATTAATGGATGTTAGATATGTACCTAATATTAAATCAAATTGTATTTCATTGGGAGTGTTGGATTCTTGTGGATATAAGTATATAGGTCAAGGTGGAGCACTCACATTGTCGAAAGGTAGTTTAGTAGTGATGAAGGAAAAAAAGTTGATAACCTTTATAAGATGGAAGGAAGTACTGAAGTGGCATGTGAAGTGACACATATATCTTCTTGTTTATGGCAGAGGAATCAAGGTCGTAAGAGAAAGAAATAATTGCAGGTACCGGTAAGTGGTAAATCATTTCCAGACTTAAAATCTTTGTTTCGGAATTCCTTCTTGTTTTATATCTCTGCAAGTTATGATGGTGGTATAAAGGGATGTTGTGTGCGGGATCATACTTCTCACAAGGTCATCATTGAAAGAGATATAGTATGTATGGAACAATCAAAAGGGTTTATTCAAGATCGCAACGGTAAATTTGTTTGCATGCTAGATAATTCATTGTATGGCCTATTGTTACCCAGGAAAATATACAAGAGGTTTGAATCCTTCATAGTGAGTCCGAATTTTTCAAAGGGTAGGAATGAATATATAGTTTATAGTACATTCACAATATTGATGTTAATTTTTGATGATATGCTCGATGCAAGACAAAGCATGGATACAATCACTAAGAAAATGACTTGGGTGGACAGGACAATTCAAATGAGGTATCAAGGAGCAGCAAACAAAATTATGGGCATGGAAGCATACATAGATGGTAATGGTAAGCTATGGTTGGAGTTCAGTATGAACATTGTAAAACTAGTTTTTATCCCTCTTTCTTTCCATTATAAGTTTTCTTCAAGTATAGGTCCTATCTATAAAGAATAAAAGGTTATGTCTTATGTAAGTTTAGTAGGATGTATGTTGTATGTGATGAAATGGTTAAGACAAGATGTTTCACATGATAATGATGTTGTCAGATACGTGATAGATTCAGGTGTTGCAGTGAAATGGGCACTTCAGCATTTGAGAAGCACAAATGTCACCTATAATGGTTACACTGAGATAGTCTTTGATAGTTGTAATGTATATATTTACAGGTGTTTTGGATAAGAGGAGATCTATCACTAAATATGTCTCACAACACAGTTGTGGAAGACATGTTGGAGGTGGAGTGACCCCTTAGGAAATCCAAACTCATGCAAGTCACACAAGCGAGATCATGAAACCAGTTTTATTAGAGAAGTTGTAGTGGTGCTTGGCTTCTCTTTGCTTGCTGGAAATGTGATGAACAAAAGGAAGGAGCAAGGTATTAGGTTAATTGTTGTCAAGGTGGATATTGTTGGGATTTGGTGACAACGAATTCCTCCAAGGATGGATTTGGATCCTATTATTCTGTGTTGGTTTTAACTAAAATAAACCAATTTATAATATGGATAGGAGTGCATTTAATAATCAGTTTCTTGTGTAAATTTATATAAATTCATGTAATCCCGTAGAGGCAGATACGACATATTGAGAGGAATGAGAGAACTTGCAAGTCTGTTGTAATTTCCATGATCTGAATAATAAGACAATCGATGCCTATGCTTGGTGGACGTATCCCAACATTTGGGTGAACCACGTGAAATCCCTGTGTTTCTTATCTGTGTGATTGTTAATTATCATATGTGAATTGTGTTTTCCGCATTTGCAATTCTAACAAAAGTGAGTGTAGGTTGACTTCATACCCTAAACTATAGTCCTTGGTGGAGGCTCAGAATCATAAGGTAGTCATTGTTGTGATATTAATAAGGTATTTAGTCTCATGGTATAAGGGTAGATGTGATTCAACCAGGGGTCGGTGAAAGATTATTTTTAATTCATTGAACGAATAAGGTATTAATGTTCCAATTTTTATGTAACAAAATTTTGTAATGTTTAAATATAAAAAATTAAGAGTACTTAAAATAAGTATTGAGGAACAAATTATAATATTAACACTTAATTGTGTTTCAAGGTTTTATACACTTTAGTGCGATATATATGTTGTTATGTAAGTCTTGGGTAATGCTTAAACATGACGATGCGTTAAAAAAGCTCATTAATTTATTTTTTTTGGCAAGTGTATTGATACATTTAGCTATCTGCTTATCCATTGATTTTAAGGAACAATGAATTGAGGAGGAGCAATCTCCCTTTAACAATAGGTACAATTATCTCTAATTACTAGTACATTTTTTCTTATTCCACCATCAATAAAAATTTGGATGTGATTCACCTTTCATGGGAAGATTATCTCATAAATGATAAATTGGATTTACAAAGAGGCTTCCTAACTTAATTTCCTAAATAAATAAATTTACCTTCACATAAATAATATAGTACACATATCCATTTCATACTAGCATACATGTAATATTAGTCCCATAAACATTTATATACATGCACAAGGTAGACCATATAATCAACATAGTGTAGGATTTGATCATATCTGGTCCGAGCTATGGAGACAAGGTTTTATTCTTAAAGGTTAGAGATTGTGGCTACTTTGGATGGAAACATATTCAATTTAAGGAAATGTTGTTTTACACTCGGAAGGAGTCTTGCATGCCTAGCTTTTTTAGGATTAAATTTTAAGGCACCATGGGAACCAAACAATGATATAGCTTTTGCAACAAAAAAAATGATACTCAGTTTCAGTCATCCATTATGGTTCAAAGATATTTGAATTTTGTTGAAGTGGAGTAACCCGTCAATGATAATTTGAAGACAAAGTCAAGCATATATGAATCCATGATGAATTTTTGTAGATGGAGATGATGATAAAGATCAGAAAATTATGTATGAAAATCTAACATGCTAGTGGGAGATGATGTACAAACAACTCTCCTAGAGGCTAATCTATAGCAACAATGTTACATGATAAGGATTATCACAACAAAAATCAAGCCTCTCTTATATTCAACTCATGAAAAATATTTCAAAACTAATTATAAATATTCCATTAAATATTTATTCTAAATTCACATCAAAACTGTGCTCATATTACCAAATTCTTTCAAAACAAAAAATAGCCCTAGCTCAGAAACACTACAAATCAAATCAGTAACATTATTTTGTGTTCTACCTTTGAGGAGACATATACTAAGTACCTACAATTTCTACATCTAAATGATATATCTATCTTTCAACTTCAAGGATAGAGAAATAAAGTCTTTGAAAGGTATATAGGCGAAGTAGTTTCAATGTATAGTTAATGACAATGAATTAGAAAAAAAATTGCTCCTTCTAGGCTTTTAGAGTTATATGAAATGAAAAAAAAAAACAAATTGTCCATTGTTCTTGATGAATTTGAAACATTTTGTCGAGGGTCGGTAATGAAAGGGAATTTCTCAACATCCTTCATAATTGGGGAGAGAGGTTTTGGAATTGACTATGATTATTGGGGTACATATAAGAGAGCTATCGGGGGAATATGACGGTATCAAAGTGAATATGTAAAATTTCAATGACCACTTGCATGTGGCACTACAACCACAACCTACTTTCTCGTGCTCTTTGAACTTGTGAAGATATACATGTTTAGATTTGATTTCATGGAGAATGAAAATTTAATCCCACAACTCAACCCATGGGCCCAAACTATACCCCCCAAAACCCATAGAAGATTGTTAAAAAAATGTTATTTCCATCCATTTGTTTTCATTGATTTTTTTTTTCCAATGAAAACAATTAGAGTAGGAGTTTAGAAGTTTGGAATTTCAAAGCTCGACAATGGAATTACATGTATTCAAACATAAAACAAATGTTACCATTGCATCCCCATGCACCAGGACAGAGGGGATTATCCCTTTATGTGTGCAAAAAGTGGTTTTATAACCATATATTAGTGATTTTTGATGGATTTTTGGCCTGTTATTGGAGATGTTTGACACTTTTTGGGGGATATTGGGCCAGTTTTTAAGCCAGATCTTGGGGGGAAGTTGGGATATGGTGACCAACTATAGATCTATATAAACCATGCTTTCTTCAGGTCAGGAAAAGAGATTTAGAGAAGGTTTATGCTGAAGCTTTGATAATCCAAATCCATATTTATGCAGGGAAGCTGTTGAGGAGTGCACTTTTTCAAACCATTTCTAGGAGCTACAGACATCCATTTTGAGTTTCGTTGCTTCTGTTGGGTTCTTGAGATCTGGTAGAATAGGACCATATAAGTTTCATAACCTTTTGGCATTGTTGTGATGTACTCATTGAGATTTGAACATAAATAAGACAGCCTCACCCACTGAGACAAATGCCCGGAGATGTAGGGGAGATTGTCGAACTTCGTTATCACATTGGCGTTATGGTTTTTTGTTGTTTTATGCTTCATTTCAGTTATGTACATGTTCATATGGATGCTATATGTTTTCGATAATTCTTCCTCTTTATTTAAGCTTCCTAATTGGTTAATCAACACATGCTTAATAACTCAACCATAGTCGTGTAAAAGATATTTTCGGATCAAGTGGTATTAGAGCTAGTTGACATTTGGATTTGAGTTTTGCATGTCAACCAAGGAAAAACTACTTCATGGTGAAGGCTATATTTTTGAAGAGAATCCATTGATTGGATTGAAAAAGAGAAATTCTCAAAGCGAGAGGATGGCATCAGAAGAGGGACCTTCTTAGGATGAGAAAGAGTTTCTAAAAAATTTCTTTGCTATGTCAGAGATGATGAAATTTTTGTATGAGGATTACTTGGAACAAAAAAGACCAAATCTGGGTGAATCTTCAAAGTGAAAAAGTGAAGAAGGAGAGGATTCTCCTCTGATTCCTCCTTTACCTCCATCATCACCTCCTTCTTCTCCTTCTTCTTCAAGCTCAATTTCTAAAATCTTCACAAAGAAACATGTTCATAAACATAAAAATGAAATTCCATTTTTAAAACATGATGTTAAATTTGAATTACCCATGTATGATGGTGAATTTAATGTAGAGAGACTTGAAAATTGGGTCATATAGATGGAGGTTTATTGCAGCGTGCAACAGATCAAGGATGAGGCCACACAAATCAAGTTGGCATCATTGAGACTTGTAGGCACAACACTCATCTGGTGGAAAAGAAAGTTGCAAAATGGCATGCAACAAGTGGGTAATGTATTTCCATCATGGAAAAGTTTTATTTCTACACTTAGAAATAAATTCTATAGTTTAGGTTATAAATATAAAGCATTAATTTAATGGCAATCTTTAAAACTAAGAAAATGACAAACAATGCAAGAATATACAGATGGATTTTGAAAAATGACATTGATGTTAGATATTCCTTTACATACCCAAGAAACTCTTATGAAGTGTATAGGAGGTTTACCTACACATATTCGAAATAATGTATTCATGTTTGGACCAACTAATCTTGATGAGGTTTATGTTCAAGAGACATACATTGAAGCAGGGAAAAAGGTGTTGGTGTATCAGGGGAATCGTCTTCAAGGAAAGAGGACAAGAGGAAGTGGCATGACAAGAAGTGAAATGCAATGACGATAAACGAAGAGAAACCCTCTTGCAAGCATTGCAAGAAAGAGGCGCATGATGAGGAATGTTGTTGGAAATTTCATCCTGAGAAGAGACCAAAGTGGTTCAAGGAAAAGAAAGGGAGGCAAACAGTTGCAGCAACAACATGACCAACAAACTTGGGATCGGATTCAGGTGATGAATCAAAGGTCTAATTGGTTGGTATGACACGTAAAATTGGTGAAGGAATTGATTGCAGTTGTAACTTGTTTCAGATAAGGGCCATCATGCGACACACTAAGGTTGATACATTAATCGATAGTGGATCTCAAACTAACCTAATATCAGAGGAATTGGTTAAGCAATTGGGGTTAAAAACACAAGTACATCATAAGCCTTACACACTTAAATGGATAAGAAACCATCATCAAATGCACATAACCAAGAAGTGCACATTAAAATTTTCTATTTCATCTAAGTATGTGGATGAGGTAACATGTCATGTAGTGTCACTAAGTGAATGTGGAATGCTCTTAGGTAGTCCATATGTATATGATCGTAAAACAATATTCTACATGACAAATAATCAATATCAGTTAACCAAAGAAGGTCTAGATTATGTGGTTCATGATCATCATGTTAAAGAAAATAAAACTCTTCAAAGTATGGAACAATTAAAGAAGTCGGATCAAGCAGGAAACAAACCTATAATTGATTTAAGTCAAGTAATCTATCTTAAGCAAGAACATGAGATGATTGTTGAATGGGAAATCAATCAAAGTTTCTTTTAAGATAAGCTCATGTTGTGCAAATATTACAAGTATATCAGTTGAATTGTAGTCATATTTTTTATGCTATCATTAGTAATGTTGTCTACATGGATGATAGTGGCTTCAGTAATATGTGACAGGGTTCAAATGGCTAACAATATGTTGTCAATTGTCATGAATGTGTTACAATTGATCTCGACGACACAGGTGCACATGACAAAGTTTAGAGATAGAGGACAAGCTGGGTGGCCTATCCCAATCTTGTTGACTGGTCAGTAACATTTTCATGACCAAAAGGTATTTTAGTGGGGAGGTGTGATCTAGAATCGGATCTAGGAGCTTGATGGCACTCAGAATGGCCTAAAAATAAAAGTTATCAGAATGGCTTCAAAAAGTACATGTGTGTAGGCCTCGTTTATACGAACTCAATGCAACTTGAATGGGGTCAAACAAACATTGTATTCTCAAGTTATGGAAATATGTTGTTTTTTCCAAACAGGGAAAAAAATGCTGTCTGTATAGTCCGTACAGTGCCACGTGGAAGCTGACTGTACAGTCCATACAACCGTACAACTAATGTGGAATCACATTTGGTGTAGACGTGACAGGCTCTGTACATCTGACGTGGTAGGCACAATCAATGCTAATGTGGCAGCTTCTGGAGGTGACACGTGGCAGGGTGACTCGGTGTACAGATGCTGACATGGCATGTACAATTGGACCAAGACGGGGGTGACATGTGTCACCAATACAAGGGTGACACTTGGGATTCCCTTAAAACTTGTGTGGTAGGTATGACACATGGCAGACAAGCTAAGTGGGCAGATGACAGATCTGGTCAAATCGTGTTTTGACAAGTGGCATATTCACGGGCAAATTAAACGGTGGTATGTGGCCCAGACATGGGCTGCCACATGGCACCCCAGCATTTTTTGGTTAGGTAAAAAATTTTGAGCTTCATGAGATTCGACCCCATGACCTCTTGGTAGAAGAAATTCCTTGGGGAAGGTTGGGTACCAACCCGCCACCATGTTCCTTGTTATACGATTGCAACTTTAAAATATTTAAAGTGCTTTATTGTATAAATAGAGGCAAAAAGGGGTTGGGGCTAAGCCCTAGCCTACAGGTTTATTGATGTATATATATAACCACATCCTTAAAAGGGGGTGCTCCACTACACAAATTTATGATAGGTGCGGGGACAACGGTCCTACACTCCACAGTTCCAACAGTTACCATATGCCCGAGGGTTGCAGTTAGTGGAATGGCACGGATAGGAATGGAATCTGGCCCCGATCAAGTGGGAAAATTCCATATGAATCGGGCTATGATGTAGTGGTGCAAAGGAATATGGATAAGCCCTCAGTCTCGGGGTTCCACCATATTGCTCCATGTGACCTGGTATTACAGAGGACAGGCCAACACATAGCCCCGAGGGGGTCGACTCTTGGCCATATGGCCTCATATGATTGTGTTTAGGGGGAGCATGCTAGAACATAGGGGATTAGACCTTTATATGTGCACAAGTTGTTTTATAACTATATATTAGTGATTTGTGAAGGATTTTTGGCCTGTTATTGGATAGTTTTTCGGATATTAGGCCTTTTTTGAGGCCAGATCTTGGGGAGGAGTTGGGAGATGGTTAAAAACTTCATATATATATAAACCAGGCCTTCTTGAGGCCAGGAAAAGTTATTCAAAGTAGGTTTATGCTAAATATTTTCCAAGCCAAAGACATTTTTACGCACAAAAGCTGTTGAGGAGAGCACCTTTGCAGACCATTTCTGGGAGCTCCGGACATCCATTTTGAGTGTCGTTTCTTCTGTTGGGTTCTTGAGATCTGGTAGAACAAGACTAGATCAGTTTTGTAACCTTTTGGAACTACTATTATTTACTTCTCGATATTTTAACATAAATAAGAAATCCTCACCCACTGAGACAAAGGCCTGGAGACGTTGGCAAGATTGTCAAATTCTGTTATCACATTGGTGTTATGGTTTGCTATTGTTTTATGCTTCATTTCAGTTCTGTACATGTTCATATGGTTGCTATATTTCTTCTATAATTATTCCTCTTTATTTAATATTCCTAATTTGATCTAGATGGATATCGATGGCCACCCACCTTTTCCAACTGGCTCAAAATAGTTTTTTGACAATTTTGGCAATTTATTATTTTTAGCAGTTTTAACTTCTGTGGCAATTTTGAGGGCCTAAATGAAGGTTTTTCTGGATATATCTCTTAAATGATATCCAAAGGCATGATTGATCCTCCAAAATGAATCTCCTCGATTATACCTTTCCAATGGGCTATCACACGCCTAAAACAGAGATCGTATGCAAAAGTTACGACCCCGAGAAGTTGATGTACTAACTTATGCAGATGGGGCCCACATGACTTTTGGCGCTTCATCTCCTAGGGTTAAGTTTTTGTATGTCTAGGGTTTTTGGAGTTCTTGCTTATTGTAAAAATTTCTTTAGAGTCTCATTGTAACCTTCTTCTTGTGAATGCGCGCTGCCGTCACATCTCTTCTTAGAGATAAGCCGACACCATTCCAACAAGTTTGTTTCCGCTGGATTTTACAATTTTAGCTTATTTCGTTATTGAATAGAAAACTAATTTTACTGTATCTCTGTTATTTTTGTGTTAAGCACTTGTTAATAATTTGTATTCATTTCGTTCTTCTCATAAAATCCATATTAGTGGTATTAGAGAGGTATTCTCCTTGTCGTCTTAATGGATGTCCCCAATGAAGTTAGAGTACAAAGAGTTGGGTCTCGAGCTTGTTTCTCTTGAGGAAAGAAGATCTTGCATGCCAAAGTGATATCCCATGGAAGGAGAAAAGAAACATGATGGGATAGGAGATCCTTTCAAACTGTTTATTGAGGAAGCCCTCACGCAACATAGGAACGAGATGATGGATAGTTTCGTGCAAATCCTTCGGTGGTTACCAACAGGCGATGCATCTTCTTCGAACGGAGGCGCCTCCCCATTGAAGGTAAAAATAAACTTCTATATTCCTATATTTGAAGGTCAGATTGACGTAGATGTTGTAGACAAGTGGTTGAATCTACTAGAAGGCTATTTTTTTGTCCATAACTTTTCGAATAGAGAAAATATTACTTTTTCTCTCCTCAAAGTCATTCCCCATGTCAAAGATTGGTGGGAAACTTTCTGTGAGCAAAAGGAAATAGAGGAAACCTCATTATTTTCATTCATGGCCACCTGGGAATCCTTCAGGGATGTTATTAAGGAACAATACTACCCTGTCAGAAGTTATGACGACCTTTATACCAAATGGACTACACTGCGGCAAGAAAGAGACCAAGTAGTGCCAGATTTCACAAATATCTTCCATACCTTGTGCACCAAGTTCGGTGTCAAATATTCAGAGCGACATTTGGTGCTCAAGTATTGCGGTGCTCTGCATAGATACATCTAGAATGAAATGGAATTTCTATACATCTCATCCTTGGGTGCGACCTACCGATATGCCATCAAAATTGAGCAGAATCTCAAACAAAAGATGCAACAATTTGGGCCTAGGAACCCCTCACAAAAAAAGATAGGAAAGGGCAGACCCAACCCACCGAACAAAGGATAGAGAAAATATGGATAGTATCAGGACAACCAGTCCAAGCTGCAAGCAAAGAAGGACACCGGGAAGATAAGAAGTGGTGCGACTTCCATAAGAGCACTTGGCATAACACTGTTGACTGTCGCTCAAAGCAGTCACTGGTGGCCGAAGTGAAAGCCTCTGAATCAGATGTGGATTCTGAATCTGAGCTAGAACCAGAAAGGGGAAGACAAATCATTGACGTGGAACCCAGTGCCACTGTTTCTACCACCAAGCTCTAGCCTAGTGAACCAGACGAGACAAAAGAAGGAGAGCCCCTCTTCCATTCACAGTTGTGGGTAAAAGGCACCCCGCTACACTTCATCGTTGATAGCAATAGCCAGAAGAACTTCATCTCAGCAGAATTTGTCAAGTGGTTGGCCCTGCCAACAATTCCGCACCCACAACCCTACACCATTGGATGGCTCCGCCAAGGAAGCGATCTTCACGTCAACCAATAGTGTCGACTATCATATGACATAAAGCCCTTCAAAGACAAGGTATTGTGTGATGTTTCTCCTCTCGAAGTTTGTGATTTTCTTTTGGGCCAAACTTATTTATGGAAATGTCATGGTGTATATGAGTCTAGGCCTCATAGTGTTATTATTACTTTGAACAGGAAATTGTACAGGATACCCAAGCCAATCCCACATAGTGTCATTTCCTTGATCTCTACTAAGCAATCCAGGAAGGTCATTTATCAAATGGGGAAGTTTGTCTCCTTTTTTATTCACTCTCATAATAAGTGAAATATCACAGCCACATCCAGGGTCTCTACTATCGACCTCTCCACACAACAAAAGCATCTTGATCCGGGATCTTTTCGTCAGGTGACTTATTAAAGAATTGCATAAAATGAGCATAAACAAAAGTACACCATAAAGAAGGAAAAGCTCAAAATGAAAGAGACACAATCATGCAATATGAACACAAAGAACTCGATAATGGAGTTTGTCCCTGGTGGACTATGTCTCCGGGTCCTTCTCTCAAATGGGTAGGTCTTTTTATTAACTCCATAAAAGAATTGGGAAAAATACATAAGTATACCTCATTCTGGAGTTAAGCCATAGAATATTTGTTCAAATCAGAAAAATAACACCACCACCGCATTCATGGCATCGTTTTACCTAAAAATGACTATCTCCACGCCTCAATCTGAGTTAGACACTTTCGACCCCCTAAGACACCCCTTCCTCAGTTTTTGTGCCACTGCTCCTGTAATTAATGATTGATAGATCTCGAAATCCATGCCAAAATCTTGAAAAATATGCCCAAATCTGTACTGTACGGATTCTCTCAGCCAACCCCTTCTTTGTGCTCTCGTGTGTGTTCGAATGGACTGCCCAAAACCCCCTTATATACAAATTTTGGCAGTTATGTCATAATGAGGAAGCTATACGCATTGGTTATGGAGGTTAATTTAAGGCATAGACTATTGGGGAGTTTATAGGGTTGAATCCCATGGACTCCCTATTTTACACATGTGTTATAACTAATTTTTGGCGTGCTTGCTAAAACTGGCGAAGGTTTTGGCGGGCGGTTAAATGGCAGAATCTTCTAAATATAGTGGAATATGTTAAATATGGAGGTTCGTTGGTTAAGCCCCTAGGTGGGAGGAACATTAAAGTCACATGGTTTTAAAACACGTGATTAGGGGCTGGGCTAAAGTCCTAGCCCCTCCCTTTTGGCGCCTTAGTTTAAGTTTAAATTTAAGAATTATTTAAACCATATTTCAAACAAGAACCAACGTGTGGTTTAGTGGTAAGAGTTGATGTGTGGGGCCTTTGGGCTACTTGAAGGTCATGCGTTCGAATCTTGTGGAGTTAAATAAAATTTTGCACATTCTAGCCATGGGAGGGCTGCCATGTGGCAGCTCATGACTGGGCCATGTGGCACCATATAATTGGTCCACATAAAAACTGCCACTTGTCACAATTTGATTTGCCAATGAAGTTGACATGTGTCATCACCGAACGTGCCCATGTGTCTTCCATTTCACATCATCTTGCCAACTCAATTGTGCCACGTGTCGCCCTTGCAGTGGTGCCACGTGTCAATTTGAATTTTGCATGTTTGACTAAGTTTGATTGATCTTTGTCTGCTTATAAATTTTGATCCATAACTCTGTTTGACGAGCCGTTTGCACCGTTAGAAATATTGTGATGCTCTATTCGTTATTATACCCCTTTCACTGAGTTTTTGGAACTTTGAATTTTTTTCCTTTCTCTACCTACCGAATCCATTTTGAGCATTCTGAGTTGCTTCTGTGCATTCTAAGTCATCTTAATCTTCTCTGGATCCTTTTTGGATCACGCCTTCTCACTGAGAGATTTTTGGAACACCAAAACCTTTCATCAATCAATTGGTAAGTGAGGGAAGAGTTCTCTCACCTTATCTTTCTCAATCCACTTTACCTTGCTTAGATGTGTGCCCTTTAATCCCACTTGAAGATAATCAACATCACCTCTACATGAAGTCCTCATCCTTCTGTCCAAGATGATATATTCCTTTAACTCATCTAAGTACTCAGGTGAAAAATCATCAACTGATGGTATTGAAACTTCCTCATCCTGATCCATGATCATGGGAGGTTCAAAAAGTTTCAAGTTCTCTACATTCACAACTGAATAAATATGCATATAAGGTGGAAGATCTAAACAAAAATCATTAATGTCGCTTTTCTCCAAAACAGTGAAGGGTCCATATCGGATGGGCTTGAGTTTCTTTCTTTCACCCTTCAATTGTTCCTTGTTGATATGAAGCCATACCCAGTCTCCAACTTGGAACTGATGATCAACTCGGTGCTTGTCATGCCAAGCTTTATACTATGCTTGAATCTTCTACAATTGTTCCTTGACTGCCCGGTGCATCTGCTAAATCCTCTGTATGAACTTGCGGGATATGTCCTATGTTCGTTCTTCATTCACATAAACATCTCTCGCATACATCATGTCCAAAGGAACCTTTAGTAGGTACCCATAACACATCTCAAAAGGTGAACTCTAAGTGGATGAATGTAAATCTCGATTATAAGCATGTTGTACATAAGGTATCTATTCATACCATAACTTAGGATGCTTGCTCCAGTAGCCTCGAAGCAAAAGTACCACTGTTATGTTTACCACCTCTGTCTATCCGTCAATCTGTGGATGAAAACCAGTGCTCCTCTTCAACTTGGTGTCCATCATTCTCCACAATCTAGTCCAAATATCCCAAAGGAATCGAGTATCTCGATCCGAGACAATGGAAGTGGGTAATCCAACGTGAACCCAAACATGCTAAAAAAATAGATTAGCAGTCTGCTCAACAGTGATCTACTTTTTACATGGTATAAAGATACACATCTTTCTAAACCTATCCACTACGACATACAAATAATCATGACCCCCCCTGGTCATTGGTAAACCCCCTACAAAATCCATGGAAACACTTTCCCATGGATGGGATGGAACAAGAACTGGTGAGTATAGCCCCAATTTTCTATTAGTGGGCTTACAAGTAGAACACATCAAAGACCCCTTTACATATTTACTTACAATTTCTTTCATTTGAGGCCAGTAACAAAACTTCTGCAAATGAGCCATAGTTTTTCCTACCCCAAAATGCCCCAATAGAAGAGAAGTATGAGCTTCTCGTATTACATGGACTCATTCACTTGTAGGAATACATAGCTTTCCAAGATGATAGAGTAACTTTCCCTGCAAAGAATAATTCTCTACCCGTGCACCATGGGTTAGCTTCTCATATACTTCTTTAAAATCTTCATCGATGGCATATTGCTCTACATAGTTATCATGAGATAAAGAAGTATTATTCAAAATAATTGAAGCAAAAATAGGAGGTCTAGAAATCATATCGGATACCTTGTTACTTGTACGCTTTTTGTACTTGATTACCAAATGAAATTGTTGTAGAAAACCCATCCATCTGTAGTGTCGAGATTGCTGCAATTTGGTCTATGCCTGAAGATATTGTAAGGGCTGGTGATATGTATATATGATGGTTTCCTTCCCTAACAAGTAATGCTTCCATTTCTTTACGCTTTGAACTAATGCATACAACTCTTTATCATATGTAGGATAGTTAACAACAACTTGGTTAAAAGTCTCAGAGTGGTAACGTATAGGATTATGATATTGCATCAATACTGCACCCATGACGTATCTGTTGGCATCTGTCTCGATCTCGAATGGATTTTGAAGATTTGGTAGTTCTAATACTGGTGCGGTGTTGATCTTCTCCATCAAAATGTTGAAAGCTTTTTGTTTCTTTCATTCCCACTTAAAAGTGTCCTTCACACTGTTTAAGGAATGTAGAGGGGTTACGATAAAAGAGAAGTTGGGAATGAATCTTCTCCAATACTGGACGACACCCAAGAAGCTTCAGACATTGGTTACACTCTTTGGCTCAGGCCATTTCAAAATTACTTCAATTTTGGAAGGATCAATCTTCGATTGTCCTCCTCCCACGATATGACCTAAGTATATAAGTGCAGTCTTGCCAAATTCACATTTTGACATTTTCACATACAACTTTTCCCTCTGCAAAGTATCCAATACTTGTTTTACATGCCTTACATGTTCATCCCTAGTCCTGCTGAAAACAAGAATGTCATCTAAGTATACAATCACAAAGACATCCAGGAAAGGCCTGAATACATCATTCATCACACGCATGAAAGTTGCCAGAGCATTACAAAGTCCAAACGACATAACTAACCACTCAAACAATCCTTGCTTGTTCTTAAAGGCAGTCTTCCATGCATCATGTTCTGCAACCCTGAATTGATGATATCCACTACGCAAATCCAACTTAGTGAAATAAACAACATTCTTTAACTGATTAAGTAAATAATCTATGCGAGGAAGAGGGTATTGATTTTTCACCGTGATTTTATTTAAGGCTCGGTAATCAACACACATTTTCCATGTGTCATCTTTCTTTGGCACCATCACGATCGGAGAACCACAAGGATATGAACTGGACCTGATGACCCCTTGATACAATAAGCCCTGTACCTGTTTCTTGATCTCTGTCATCTCTACAACTGACATCCTGTACATGCCCACATTAGGCAAAGGAGAATCCTTCTGTAGATGTATCTCATGTTGGATTTCCCTCTTAGGAGGTAATCCATCTGGTTCCTGAAAAATATCATCATACTTAGAAACAATGTCAATTAATTCTTTTTTATGAGACATATCACATCCTTGGAAAGCGTGAGATGTCCCGACATATTTCTCTTTGATGACCATGAGTACATATCTCTTATTAGTGGTTATGAGTCTTTGTATTTTCCCTGCACTAACAAGTGTCATATTCACTCTCATACTGTGAGCTCTAACAATATATTCCACTCCCCCTTTTGTAAGGTGGTATTTGTTCTCATGATGAAAGAAGACTACTTTTCTATCATAAAGATACAGACTTCCCAACACTATTCCACATATATCAAGCGGTACAACATCCAAATCTACTTCATCAATCAACTTTGAAGCAATAACAAATCTAACCCTACATTGTTTGGTGAAATTAAGTTTTGCTTTGTCACATAGCCAACCGAGAGGGTAAGGATTTGGATGTGGTTTCGTTACAAGACCCATCTTCTTGACAAGTGCTTCAGATATTAAGTTTACTTTTGAACCCGAATCAAATAATGTATCTATCTTAATATGCTTAGATACAACTTATATATGAAATAACTCATTCCTCTTTCATTCATCAATATGAGATTCATCAGTGGAACTTGAACTAGCATGAAGAGAATCTTAACCTTATACTCCATTTGTTGTGATCTTTCCTTCATCTCCTTATTCAGAACCAAGATCTTGATGCATTGTAGCAATAGTGTTTTTCTTCCCCTTTTGAACTATTTCGGTTTCTTTTCTGGATGCAATTTCCAACAATTTTCTTCATCGTGACCACTCCTCTTGCAATGAGTGCAATATGGTTTTACTCCTTCTCTTGTTACTGTAGCGGTCTTCTTTCCCTTCCTTTTAAACTTCTTGAAATTATTTTGTGGGAAATTGGAAGGTTTCTTCATGGGATCTTCGTGAACATGTTTCCCCCTGTTCTCAAGGTGAGTGGCTTGCACACAAACTTCATCAAGACTAGTGGGGTTAAACATGAGAAAAATATGACGAATATAACTATGAAGTGTGCCAATATACTTCATTAAATTTTCATAAGAATCCAAAGGAATATTCAATGCTAAAGATTTCTTCCTAAATTCCTCCGTGAAACTTTGTACGTTTTGACCTTTACTCTGTCTCAATGTTTTCCATTCCATCATTGCTTTATGCAAATACCCTAATGGATAGAACTACTTCCTTATCTCTGTTTTAAAATCCGACCATGAGGAAAGAAGCTTACCACACTTACTTATGTCCAGTAGCTTTCTCTCCCACCATACGAGAGTGGTGCCTTCCAACCGAAGAGAAGCCAGTTGCACTTTAACTTCCTATTCGTTAATATCATGAACATGGCAGTATACTTCAACCTGTCAGATCCAATTGTCTAAATTTTCAGGATTAGTATCTCCATTAAACATAGGTAAAGAAAACTTTACATCAAGCTTTAATAAAGGTTTCCTAAAAGAGGCTTTATGGTTAGAATGCTAAGAGTGATGAGAATTTTCAGAGGAAGAACTAGAACTTGAAGGTGAAGACGGAGGCTCAGGAGGATCTCCTCCAACCCCTTGATGTACCGAAGCATCATCATCTACATTTGCTTCCTTTTTCTTCTCCTTCTTCTTCATCCTCTTCTCGTAATCTCTATACATTTGTTCAACCATTTCTGACTTGCGATAAAAGACCATGTGAAAGTTTTTCCCTTGTTCATCACGCTTGTCCTCTTCTCCCATCTTCTTCCTTCGGGATGTGTGGCCAAATTCGGGATTGAACCTCTTAATAGTTCCTTCACCCTGCTTATGCTTGGCCCAATTAAGCATTCATACTCAACAATTCAAGTCAAAGACGACTACTCTGATACCAACATGATCCAGGATCTTTTTGTCAGGTGACTTATTAAAGAATTGCATAAAATGAGCATAAACAAAAGTACACCATAAATAAAAAAAAATCTCAAAATGAAAGAGACACAATCATGCAATATGAACACAAAGAAATTGATAATGGATTTTTTCCCTGGTGGACTATGTCTCGGGGTCCTGCTCTCAAATGGGTAGGTCCTTTTATTAACTCCACAAAAGAATTGGGCAAAATACATAACTATACCTCATTCTGGAGTTAATCCATAGAATCTTTGCTTAGATCAGAAAACTAACACCACCACTGCGTTCGTGGCATCATTTTACCTAAAAATGATTGTCTCCATGCCTCAATCCGAGTCGGACACTTTCGGGCCCCCAAGACACCCCTGCCTCGGTTTTCGTGCCACTAATCCTGCAATTAATGACTGGCAGATCTCTAAATCCATGCAAAAATCTTGAAAAATGTGCTCAAATCTGTATTGTATGGATGTGCTCATCCAACCCCTTCTCTGTGCTCTCGTGTGTCTTCGAATGGACTGCCCAAAACCCCCTTATATACAAGTTCTGGGCAGTTATGTCATAATGAGGAAGTTAGGCGCATTGGTTATGGAGAATAGTTTAAGGCATAGACTGTTGGGGAGGTTCTGGGGTCAAATCCCACAAAGTCCCTATTTTACACATGTGTTATAACTGATTTTTGGTCGGCTTGCTAAAACTGATGGAGGTTTTGGCGAGCGGTTAAATGGCATAATATTTTAAATATAGTGGAATATGTTAAATATGGAGGTTCATTGGTTAAGACCATAGGCGGGTGGAACATTAAGGTCACATGGTTTTAAAACACGTCATTAGGGGCTGGGCCAAAGGCCTAGCCCCTCCCTTTTGGTGCCTTAGTTCAAGTTTAAATTTAAATATTATTTAAACCATATTTCAAACAAGAACCAACGTGTGGTGTAGTGGTAAGCACAGATGTGTGGGGCCTTTGGGATACTTGAAGGTCACGCATTCGACTCTTGGGGAGTTGAATAAACTTTTTCACATTCCAACCATGGGAGGGGTGCCACGTGGTAGCCCATGACTGGGCCATGTGGCACCATATAACTGGTCCACATAAAAACTGCCACTTATCACAATTTGATTTGCCAATGAAGTTGACATGTGTCATCACCAAATGTGCCCATGTGTCTTCCATGACATGTCATCTTTCCAAATCAGTTGTGCCACGTGTCACCCTTGCAGTGGTGCCACGTGTCACTTTGACTTTTTCTTGTTTGACCAAGTTGGACTGAACTTTGACCGCTTATAACTTTTGATCCGTAACTCCGTTTGTCGATTTGTTTGCACCGTTAGAAATCTTGTGACACTCTCTTCGTGCTTATGCCCTTTTCACTGAGTTTTTGGAACTTTTATTTTTTTCCCTTTCTCTGCCTGTTGAAACCATTCTAAGCGTTCTGAGTTGCTTTTGTGCATTCTGAGTTATCTTAATCTTCTTTGGATCCTTTTTGGATCACAAGTAGACAAGGTCATGGAAGAATACTCAGATATCTTCTCCTCACGTACAAGGGTGTCTCTGCACTGCCAGGTCAAGCACCCCATTCGATTTGACCCCCAACGCACCACTGTCCAATGGGCCAATATATCGTCGCTCTTTGTTAGAGAATGAGGAGATCAAGCGACAGATCCAAGAATTGCTCCACAAGGGGCACATCTACCCTAGTTCATCACCTTGCGGGAGCCCAATCTTGCTGGTATAGAAGAAAGATGAAACCTAGCGACTTTGTATTGATTACCAAGCTCTAAATAAAATCACAGCCAGAAACCGATACCCGATTCCACAAATCGATGACCTCCTTGATCAACTCAAGGGGGCCAAATACCTTAGTAAGATTGATCTGAAGTCTGGCTACCACCAGGTCCCGATAGAATAGACAGATGTATGGAAGACTACCTTCAAGTCAAAGGAAGGCCTTTTTGAATGGTTGGTCATACCCTTTAGTTTGACAAATGCTCCAGCCACTTTCATGACCATGATGGACGATATCCTGCGACCATTCACCAACACTTTTGTAGTGGTGTATCTGGATGACATTCTAATTTATAGCAAGACTTGGGCCAAACACTTATAGCATATTCAACAGGTTCTACACACCCTACGACAACACAAGCTATATACCAACTTGGAAAAATTCTCCTTTGGCATGGACATGGTCCATTACCTGGGCTACATCATTGATCAACATGGCATACATGTGGATCCAGCCAAGATCCAAGTCATATGTGACTAGCCATCCTCAACAACACTCACTAATATTTGGAGCTTCTTGGGCCTTGCCAATTTCTATCGTAGGTTTGTGTTGGGATTCTCCCATATTGCATGGTCCCTTAGCCAAATAAATAGGGGCGGTGGTAAGGAGAAATTTGTGTGGGGCTAGTCCCAACAACAAGCGTTCGATGATTTGAAGCAGTGCTTGTGCTCAACCCCAGTACTTTCACTACCATAACTGCAGCATCCCTTTGAGATCGAGACAGATGCTTCCAACTATGTTGTGGGCGTCGTTCTCACTCAGCACGGCCACCCCATGGCCTATCGTAGTGAGACAATGTCAGATACTATCCGTAAGTACCCTACTTACGACAAAGAAATGTACTCCATTGTGAAAGCATGTTGCCAGTGGATATATTACATTCTTGGGAAGGAGATAGTAATCCACATTGATCATGAGCCACTGTAGTTCATGCAGACACAGGGAAAAATTTCGAATGACTTCCATCAAAAGTGGTTCACATACTTGCAGCAATTACACCTCAACATCAAGTATAAAACAGGAAGCACCAATTGTGTCATTGATTTCCTCAGCAAACCGCCAGTTGTGGCACTCACCATGGTGCTAGACTCTTATGGCCATGAGACATCTATATGGCCCCAACTCTATGAGACAGACCTTAAATTCTCCACCACCTGCCAAATGTTGGGTGAAAATTCAGTTGTCGATAATTTCCATCTTCCGGATGGGTTGTTGTGTCGTCTGGGACATATCTGTGTTCCATCAAGTGAGCGAGTGAAGTTGATACGGGAAGCCCACTACAGTCGGGTGGCAGGACACTTCGGCATCGAAAATATAGTGGCAATTCTACAGAAACATTTCTACTGGTGGAAACTTCGACAGAAGGTCAACAAGTATATCAGGTCTTACACTGCCTATGCTATTGCCAAACTGACCACTAAGAAATAGGGCCTATACACCCCTCTTCCTACTCCTGACAGGCCATGGGAATCCATCTCAATGGACTACATGTCGGGCCTCCCGTCCACTAAGCGGGGAAATGACTGTGTTTTTTTGGTTGTTGATCGCTTTTCTAAGATGGCGATTCTGGTTGCCTGCAAGAAGAGCATCATAGGAGAGGCCACTACCAAGATCTTCTTTTAATGAGTTTGGGTACATATTGGAATCCCACAAAACATTGTCTCGGATCGGGATAGTCGATTTCTCAGCACATTCTAGTCGAGCCTTTGGTTAGTGCTAGACACCAAGTTCACCAAATCCATGGCCTTCAACCCCCAGACAGATGGCCAAACCAAGGTTGTAAATTGAATGACTGTGCATATCATTCACATGTATAATTAAAATCACCCTCGCACATGGGATGAGAGCCTTCCCTATCTCCAACATAGCTACAACCGAGCCCTGCATAGCTCAACCATCCACAACCCCTTTCAAGGGGGATTGGGATTCCAACCATTGGGTCCCATAGATGTTGCACTTCCCCTTGTGGTCACCTTGACTGACTCATCTCCTTCTCCAACTGAAGCTGACAAATCCACCTGGTTCATTGAGTGGATCCATCACATCCACCAATAGGTTCAGGATATCCTACAGAAGTCTAATGACAAGTACAAACAATGCCATGATCAACATCGGGTGCCACATAAGTTTTAGGAGGGCGACAAAGTTTGGTTGCACTTTCAGAAAGAATGCCTTACATGACCCCATCAGAAAATTTGCCCACTCCATTATGGGTTGTACACTATCACCAAGGTCATGGGGGATAATTCTTTTGAGCTCAACATTCCTCCTTTCCTTGGCCTGCACCCAGTGTTCAACGTGGATCTCCTTCGCCCTTATTTCCCACCATTATTGGACACCTCAGAAGTAGCAGAACAACTGACACCAATAGAGATCAAGCTCGAATGCATACAATAGGAATCCAATGATAATATTTTGGATAGATATATCAAGGGAACTCGACCACAAAGGATCCAGCTTTATCAAGTTGTCAAAGCAGGGCAACTCCTGCACCAAGGCAAGTGGCTCACCAGGGGCCAAATTCAACAAAACATTCCTCATATGATGGGGGAACTCAACGAAATGGAGACCATTTCTTCCTAAGGAGGGAGGATTGATCCAGATGGATATCTATGGCCACCCACCTTTTCCAACTGGCTCAAAACAATTTTCAGACAATTTTGGCAATTTACTATTTTTAGCAGTTTTAACTTTCGGGGCCATTTTGAGGGCCTAAATTAAGGTTTTTTGGGATCAAGATCCTCAATGATATCTGAAGGAATTATTAATCCCCAAAAATGAATCTCCTCGATTGTACCTTTCCAACAGGCTATCACACGCCTAAAACGAAGATCGTATGCAAAAGTTACGACCCCGGGAAGTTGATGTACTAACTTACCCAAACAGGGCCCACATGACTTTTGGCGCTTCATCTCCTAGGGTTAGGTTTTTGGATGTCTAGGGTTTTTTGAATTCTTGATTATTGTAAAAAATCCTTTAGAGCCTCATTGTAACCTTATTCTTCATAATGCGCATTGCCGTCACATCTCTTCTCAGAGATAAGCCGCCATCATTCCAACAAGCTTGTTTCCGCTGCATTTTACAGTTTCATCTTATTTCGTTATTGAATAGAAAACCAGTTTTACTGTATCTCTGTTATTTTGTGTTAAGCACCTATTAATTATCTATATTCATTTAGTTCTTCTCATAAAATCCAGATCATAATTGGTTAATCAACACATGCTTAATTACTCAACCATAGTTGTGTAAAACATCTTTTCGGGTCAAATGGTATAAGAGCTAGTTGACATTTGGATTTGAGTTTTTCATGTTAACCAGGGAAAATATACTTTGTTGTGAAGGTAATATTGTTGAAGAGAATCCATTGATTGGATTGATAAAGATAAATTCTAAAAGAGAGAGGATGGCATTGGAAGAGGGACTTTCTCAGGATGAGAAAGAGTTTCAAAAAAAGTTCTTTGCTATGTCGGAGATGATGAAGGTTTTGTATGAGGATTACTTCGAATGGAAAAGACCAAATTTGGGTGAATATTCAAAGGGAAAAAGTGAAGAAGGACAGGATCCTCATATTCCTCCTTCACCTCCATCATAGCCTCCTTCTTCTCCTTCTTCTTCAAGTTCAAGTTCTAAAATCACCGCAAAGAAACATGTTTATAAAGATAAGAATGAAATGCCATTATCAAAAATTGATGTTAAATTTGAATTACCCATGTATGATGGTGAAGTTAATGTAGAGAGACTTGACAATTGGGCCATAAAAATGGAGTTTTATTGCAATGTGCAAAAGATCAAGGATGAGGCCACACAAATCAAGTTGGCATCATTGAGACTTGCACACACAACAGTCATTTGGTGGCAAAGCAAGTTGCAAAATGGAATGCAACAAGTGGGTAATGTATTTCCATCATGGAAAAGTTTTATTTATGCACTTAGAAAGAAATTCTATCCTTTGGGTTATAAAGAGAAAGCATTAATTGAATGGAAATCTTTAAAACTAAGAAAAGGACAAACAATGCAAGAATATACATATGGCTTTCGAAAAATGGCATTGATGTTAGATATTCCTTTACATACCCAAGAAACTCTTATGAAGTATATAGGAGGTTTACCTGCACATATTTGAAATACTCTATTCATGTTTGGACCAACTAATCTTGATGAGGTTTATGTTCAAGAGACATACATTGAAGCAGGGAAAACAGGTGTTGGTGTATCAGGGAAATCGTCTTCAAGCAAAGAGGACAAGAGGAAGTGGCATGGAAAGAAGTAAAATGCAGTGATGAGAAAGGAAGAAAATACCTCTTGCAAGCATTGCAAGAAAGAGGGTCATGATGAGGAATGTTGTTGGAAATTGCATCCCGAGAAGAGACTGAAGTGGTTCAAGGAAAAGAAAGGGATACAAACAGTTGTAGCAACAGAACAGCCAACAGACTTGGGATCGGATTCAGGTGATGAATCAAAGGTCTCGTTGGTTGGTATGACAGGTAAAATTGGTGAAGGAATTGATTATAGAAGTAACTTGTTTCATATAAGGGCCATAATGTGACACACTAAGGTTGATACATTCATCGATAGTGGATCTCAATCTAACCTAATCTCAGAGGAATTGGTTAAGCAATTGGGGTTAAAAACACAAGTAGATCATAAGACTTACACACTTAAATGGATAAGAAACCATCATCAAATGCACATAACAAAGAAGTGCACATTAAAATTTACTATTTCATCTAAGTATGTGGACAAGGTAACATGTGATGTAGTGCCACTAAGTGAATGTGGAATGGTCTTAGGTAGTCCATACTTATATTATCGTAAAGAAATCTTGTACAAGACAAATAATCAATATTAGTTAACCAAAGCAGGTCAAGATTATGTGGTTCCTGCTCATCATGTTAAAGAAAATAAAACTCTTCAAACTATTGAACAATTAAAGAAGGAAGTTCAAGAAAGAAACAAACCTATAATTGATTCAAATCAAGTAATCGATCTTAAGCAAGAACATGAGATGATTGTTGAATCGTCAATCAATCAAAGTTTGCTTCAAGATAATCTCATGTCGTGCAAATATTACAAGTATATCAGCTCAATTTTAGTCATATTTTTGATGATATCATTAGTAATGTTTCCTACATGGATGATAGTGGCTTTAGTAAGATGTGACAAGGTTCAAATGGCTAACAATATGCTCTCGCTTGTCATGATTGTGTTACAGTTGATCTTCATGAGACAGGTGCACAAGACAGAGTTCAGAAGTAGAGGACAAGATGAGTGGCCTATCTTGATCTTGTTGAATGGTCAGTAAAATTTTCGGGGACCAAAAGGTCCTTTAGTGGGGAGGTGTGATCCATAATCAGATCCAGGAGCTTGATGGGGCTCAAAAAGGCCTAAAAATCAAATTTATCATAATGGCTTCAAAACAGACATGTGGGTATGCCTCGTCGATACGAACCCAATGCAACTTGAATGGGATCAAACGGATGTTTTATTCTCAAGTTATGTCGATATGTTTTTATTTCCAGGCAGGCAAAACAAATGTTGACTGTACAGTCCGTACAATGCCACGTGACAACTAACTATATAGGCCGTATGACCATACATCTAGCGTGGCAACACAGTTGGTGCATATGTGGCAGTGTTCATATAGCTAACGTGGCAGGCCCAATCAACAATGATGTGGTAGCTTCTGGAGGTGACACGTGGCATGGTGACTGGGCATACCGAAGTTGATGTGGCAGGGATAGTTGCACCAATCTGGGGATGACATGTGTCACCACTACAAGGGTTACATGTGGCACGCCCATACAACTTGTGTGGTAGGTATGACACATGGCAGACACACTGACTGAGAAGATGACAGATGTGGTCCAATTCCATTTTGACAAGTGGCATATTCATGGGAAAATTAAATGGTGCCACGTGGCCCAAGCATGGGCTGCCACATGGCACCCTAGTATTCGTTTGTTGGGTAAAAAGTTTTGAGCTTCATGGGATTCGATCCGATGAGCTCTTGGTAGGATAAATGCCATGGGGAAGTTCAGGTACCAACCCGCCACCGTGTTGCTTGTTATACCATTGCCACATTAAAATATTTAAAGTGCTTTATTGTATAAACGAAGGATAAAGGGGGCTTGGGCTAAGCCGCAACCCGTAGGTTTATTGATATATATATATATATATAAACAATCTTAAAAGGAGGTTCTCCACTACTTTAATTTATGACAGACGTGGGGACCACGGTCCTACACTCCACGGCTCCAACAGTTACCATATGACCCGGGGTTGCAATCAGTGGAATGGCATGAATATGAATAGAATCTGGCCCCGGTTGTGTGGGAAAATTCCATATGACCCACTCTATGATGCAGTGGCACGGAGGACTAGGGATAAGCCCTCAGCCTCAGGGTTCCACCATATTGTTCCATGTGACCTGGTATTATGGAGGAGGGGCCAACGCGCAACCCCTAGGGGGATGGTGGTTGGCCATATGATCTCATATGACTGTGTTTAAGGAGAGAACATCGAGGAAGAGGGGATTAGCCCTTTATATTTGAAAAAATTAGTTTTATAACCATATATTAGTGATTTTTGATGGATTTTTGGCATGTTATTGGAGAGTTTTGGCCCTTTTGGGGGGATATTGGGCCCTTTTTGAGGCCATATCTTGAGGGGAAGTTGGGAGATGGTTACCAAAATCAAGTATAAATAAACCAAGCCTTATTAAGGCCATGAAAATATATCCAAAGGAGGTTTATGATGAATATTTTCCAAGCCAAAGCCATTTTATGCAGGGAAGCTGTTGAGGAGCGCACCTTTGCGGACCATTTCTGGGAGCTCCAGACATCCATTTTGAGTGTTGTTTCTTTTGTTGGGTTCTCGAGATTTGGTAGAACAAGAACAGATAATGTTTTTAACCTTTTGAGACTGTTGCAATGTACTTATTGATCTTTGAACAGAAATAAGAAAGCCTCACCCACTGAGACAAAGGCCTGGAGACGTAGGCAAGATTGCCAAAATCCGTTATCACATTGGTGTTATGGTTTGCTACTGTTTTATTCTTCATTTCAGTTATGTACATGTTCATATGGAGGCTATATGTATTCGATAATTTTTCCTCTTTCTTTAAGCTTCCTAATTGGTCAATCAACACATGCTTAATAACTCAACCATAGTCGTGTAAAAGATCTATGGGGATTTAGAATAATGGACGTTCAACGGTGATTAGTTATAATTATGAACCATTTAGAACTGTTCAAAAACCATTCCTCAACCACATCATCATATATAGATTTGTGTATTGTTATTTATTAATTTGGAACAAACTCTTCTTTGATTCCCCCATCTCCAAAATGTTATTAATTGATTCTCTTTACTTTGATTTTAAGTTGGTATCACAACAAGGTTGGGAGATTGTGAGAGGCAGATAGATATTGAGTGAGGATCCCACACCATACCACTATGCAGTCGGAGTGTGGAGAACCTGGAGGTCTGAGTGTACATGGAGAGGGTGTGGAGAACCTGGAGGTCTGAGTGTACGTGGAGAGGGTGTGGAGCACCTGGAGGTCGGAGCATCCCCACTGAATATTGGTGCTTCTACTGATGGTCGCCTTGACTATTGAATGCACGAATACCTGAATGTGTGCTGACTCTGACTTCATTCATTATGGAGTCTATACCATGTCGCATTGTTGTCCTTGGCTGGGATATACCATGTCATGAAGAGGAATGTGGTGGATCTCAATCCTTGCATCCTGAGACTGTTTGTGGTGCGTCTCATTGTGAGCCACAAATTAGAGTGTTGTGGTGCATCTCAATCCATATGTATGATCATTGTTTTCATTGAGGAACGCATCTAGAGCCGAGGCCCATTTTACAGGCAAGACCAATAGTTTTAACCATGCGTTGAAATTGAATTTGAATCGTTTTAGTGTGATTGGATTGCTGGTAGTCAACCTATTTTTTATCGCTGGATAGTTGGAGGATTATTTGAAGGATTGAATTCTCAAGTAGTGTGGAGTAGACTCTAGCTACACCTCATATCAAGGGTTGCACAATTCTATATGATAGAAAAATTCATGTGGAAATATCGTCGCATGGTGTTGTTGGGAGGTGAGAAGAGATCGATCATGGTATCGCTGTGAATATTTGCAGATATTAAATTGTTGAGTAGCGGGATATAATTGACAACGTTGCAATTTTCCTGAATGAAGAAGTTTGCAGAGATGGTGAATCTGCTGGCATAAACGCACCTCAATGAATTCAATAAGTTAGATGGCTGAAATTTCATCAATTGGAAATTCAATATGCAAACCTTGATGGAATTTTATAGCGTATGGACGATTGCAAAAAGAGATGAAGTGTGACCCGATGCGGCTGCAGTCTCCACAATGACAAAATCCCTAGACTAGGATAAGCGAGAGAACAAAGCCAAGGTATTGTTAACAATGTCTGTTAAAGATAACATAATTTTGCATATTAGAGATGCTAAGACTTCTAGTGAAATGTGGAAAGCACTTAAAGATTTGTATCAAAATAATAATACGAATCACATTCTTTTCCTAAAGAGTAAATTAATAAGTATTAAAATGGATATAAATGAGTCTGTGAGTGATTTTATTGGGTGAATTAAAGAAATGAAACATAAATTGGGAGATTTAGGATAAAAAGTGTCAAACATTGATCTTGTCACAATTTCCCTAAATGGAATGCTAAAGGACTATAATATATTTATAACAGGCCTTGCAGAGAGGGAGAAAGCTCCGACTTTTGAGGAACTAACAGGTATATTGTTGCAAGAGGAAGAGAGGCTCACAAATTTGAAGCCTCAGAAGTCAGACTCAGCACTATGGACAAAGAAGAGATTCCCTAAAGGGAAACCACGAGAAGGAGGTAGAGGAGGAAGTTCATTTCAGAGGAATTCAAAGCCAAATCAAGGTATGCCATCGAATAGAAATAAACCTAAGTGATTTTATTGTGGTAGGTGTGGGAATATTTCCAGAGAATGTTATAAGAATAAAAATGATGATAAGGCTAGGAATAAAAATAGAAAACTTCCAGGACACTTTGTAGAAGAAAACTCGAATATTGAACCAAAAGATCTCAAATTGTTTGTGTCGAATGCTGCATTGTCTACCGAAACTGATGATGTTGATGCTTGGTTTGTTGATTCTGGCGCTTCAATTCACATGACATGTAATAAGAATCGGTATACAAACTTTAAAGAAATAGATAATGGTGCCCATATTTATCTTGGAGATGATCGTTCTTATCAAATCAAGGGATATGGAGATATTCCAGTAAAACTTCAGAATGGTACTGTCAGACACATTCACAATGTTGTGTAGGTCCCTGGGATAAAGAAAAAATTGATTTCTGTGTCCACCATTATAGATCAGTATTTGAAGGTCGAATTATTCAAGACACATTGTATAGTGAAGGACTTGCAGGATCATTACAGAATTGTTGCTTCAGGAGTAAGAGTTGGAGGCCTATACAAACTTGATGTCACTAGCAAAGATCATCAAGCTTTAACTTCTGCGACTATGCCTACAGAAACTCTTTGGCACCAAATGTATGGTCACAATAATTATCATGATTTGTTGTTATTACAAAAACAAAGTATGGTTGAAGGAATCCCTATGTTGAAGAATGAATATGTTTCTTGTGAAGGTTGTGCATTAGGAAAGATGCACAGAGATGAATTCCCCTCTAATCCTGATAGGAGAAAAAGAGATTTATTATAACTTGTGCACACTGATGTTTGTGGACCAATGCAGACAAGGTTGCTAGGAGGTGCTTATTATTTCTTATTGTTTATTGATGATTGCACAAGATACACATGGGTTTATTTCCTCAGGAAAAAGAGTGATGTTTTTTAATACTTCAAAGAATTTAAAAACATGGTGGAGAAGCAAACAAAAAAACCCATAAAAATTCTTCGCTCCTAATCAAGGGGGAGAGTACAGATTGGAGAGCTTCATCAAGTACTATAAATATCATGTAATAGTACAACAATTTATAGTAACCTAGACCCCACAGCAGAACAGAGTCGCAGAAAGGAAAAATAGAACTTTGGTGGAGTGTGCACGAAGTATGATGAAAGGTAAGAATCTCTCAAATGATTTTTGGGCTGATTCCATTAGCACTATTGTTTACTTAAAGAATAGATGTCCAACAAGTTGTCTTGATCATAAAACTCTTTTCGAAGCTCTGTTTGATTCTAAACCAACAGTTAATAATTTGAGGATATTTGGGTGTAAGGATTTTGCACACATTCCAAAGGAGAACAAGAAGAAGCTTGATGCTAAATCTATAAAATGTATTTTTGTAGGGTATTGATAAGAATTTAAATCATACAAATTGTTTGATCCCTCTAATCACAAAGTGTTTGCAAGTAGAGATGTAATCTTTCATGAACAGACAGAAGGAAACAATGAAGACAACAATCATGAAGGATTGCAGGTACTTCTTGAAGATGAAGAGTTCAAAGAAGAGAAGCAACAATAGGAAAAGGCACCCAGTGACATGAATACATCTAGCAGTGAAGAAGAATCTTCACAAAACAATGAAGAAGTAACCAACGAATTGAGAAGATCTTCACGATAGATTCGTCCACCTAAAAAATATAAAGATTATGCCCTAATGAGTAATATTTCAAATGCCATAGAACTCGTGAGTTTTAATGAAGCTAATGAACATGAAGAGTCGAGAGAAGCAATGGAGGAAGAATATGACTCTATAATGAAAAAAAAAACTTGGGAATTGACTGAATTTCCTAAAGATAAAAATCCCATAGGTTGTAAATGGATATAAAAACCTAAATTCAAAGGACATGGTAATATATATAAATATAAAGCTAGATTGGTGGAAAAAGGGTATTCACAGAAAGAGGGCATTGATTATGCAGAAACATTTTCAACAGTAGATAAATTAAACACTATAAGATTGTTAATTGCACTAGCTACAAAACACCATTCGAAGCTTCACCAATTAGATGTAAAGTATGCTTTCCTGAATGGTGAGTTAAAGGAGGAGGTTTATCTTAGTCAACTAGAGAGGTTTGTGAAAAGTGGTCAGAAACATTTAGTATGCAAATTAAAGAAATCATTGTATGGACTGTAACAAACAACTAGGTCATGGTATGAGAAGATACATTCATGCTTTCTTTGGAAGGGTTTTATGAGGAGCAAAAGTGATCCAAATTTGTATACCAAGTTTGATGAAAATGGGCACATTGTATTCATTTCATTATATGTTGTTGACTTAATTATTATAGGAAATTCATAAAATTTGATAAGTGGAATGAAGAAGTAGATGTCATGGGTATTTGAAATGAAAGATCTTGGTGAGTTACATTACTTTCTCGGTCTTGAAGTTTGGAGAAATGTTGGTCAAACCTTTGTGTCTCAAGGTAAATATATCAGAGAAGTACTTAAGAGGTTTAAAATGGATCAGTGTAAAGTTTCTTATGTTCCAATGCAACAGAACATGAAACTTTATTGCGATGATGGTTCGAAGGAGGTAAATGATACAGTTTATAGACAAATGGTGGGAAGCCTGAAACATCTCACTACAACCAGACCTGACATAGCATACTTTGTTAGTGTGTTGTGTCAGTTTATGGCTAAACCTCTAGAAAGCCATTGGATTGCAGCGAAAGGGGTACTCAGGTATCTCAAAGGCACACTTGAGTATGGTATTGAGTATATTGATTAATTCGATGTTGATCTGACAGGTTACTCAAATTCAAATTGGGCTGGCAATCCAGATGATCAGAGATTTACTACAGGTTATGATTTTGGCATTGGATCTAAGATTGTTTGTTGGAGTAGTAAGAAGCAACCTATTGTATCTTTGTCATCCATTGAAGCAGAATATAAAACATTGTGTGAAACAACTTGTTGAGTTGTTTGGTTGAGAAGACTACTTCAAGATGTTGGAGAAGAATAAAAGAAAGCTACGATAATTAAATGCGATAACCATAGCTCAATCAAGTTGGAAAATAATCCAGTTTATCATTCAAGGACAAAGCATGTTGATACTCAATTCCATTTTGTTCGAGAAAAGATGCAGTCTAATGACATTTCTTTAATGTATTGTAACACTAGTGAAAATGCTGCTGATATTTTCACTAAGCCTCTTGGGAAGATTAAATTTGAATTGTTTAGGGAGATGTTAGGTGTGGATGTAAATCCTTTCTCCATTAAAGGGGAGAGTTAGAATAATGGAGATTTAGAATAATGGTGGTTTAATGGTGATTAGTCTGAATTATGAACCATTTAGAATTGTTCATAAACGGTTCCTCAACCACATCATCGTATATATATTTGTGTAATGTTATTGATTAATTTGGAACAAACTCTGCTTTGCTTCCCCCATCTCTGAAATGTTATGAGTCAGTTTTCTTCACTCTGGTTTTAAGTGTCCTATGCCATAAATTCATTTTTTTATCATCGAGGTTATGACATTGAATGAGATTGGTCAAGAAAGAAGGGGGATGCAAGCTAGAAAAAATGGTTTTGATTGGCAATTTGACTATCATTTTGTTTTATCGGATCAATCTTTACAATAAAGTTGATTTAGTAGTTAGACTATATTATATCTATATTTTTGAAAAGGGTTTATAAGCTGCTATTCAAAAATATTTATATAATTTATTTTAAAAGCATTCATATAATAAAAAATGAATAAGGAAACATACCATTTCAATTTTTATGTACCATCAACTTTGAGCAGAGAAACACTCTTAAAAGTAGAAATGGGAAGATCAGTTTTTGGCTATAGATTTCTACTTAGAAAAATTGGAATAACTTTATTGATAAAGAAAGGACTATCACTATACACTTACAGGGATGCTACATATAAGTAATTTTAGTTTTTTCTTGGTCATGCCTTTCCCTGTTGGTTTTTGTGGGTGACCTGCTCAAACGGATGTCATATTCTCAAGTTATGTCGATATGTTTGTTTTTCCAAACAGGCATAAAAAATGTTGACTGTACAGTCCGTACAATGGCACGTGGTAGCTAATTGTACAGGCTGTATGACCATACAACTGGCGTGGAAACATAGTTGGTGAATACGTGGTAGTGCTCATATAGCTAATGTGGCTGGTCCAGTCAGCGATGATGTGGCAATTTATGGAGGTGACACATGGCATAGTGACTGGGCATACATAAGCTGATGTGGCAGGGATAGTTGCACCAATCCTGGGATGAAAAATGTCACCACTACAAGGGTTACATGTGGCACACCCATACAACTTGTGTGGTAGGTATGAAACGTGGCAGAAACGCTGACTAGGAAGATGACAGATGTGGTCCAATTCCATTTTGATAAGTGGCATATTCACGGGCAAATTAAATGGTGCCATGTGGCCCAAACGTGGGCTGCCACATGGCACCCCAACATTCGTTGGTTGGGTAAAACGTTTTGAGCTTCATGGGATTCGATCCCATGACCTCTTGGTAGGATAAATGCCATGGGGAAGTTCGGGTACCAACCCACCACCGTGTTGCTTGTTATACCATTGCCACTTTAAAATATTTAAAGTGCTTTATTGTATAAACAAAGGATAAAGGGGGCTTGGGATAAGCCCCAACCCGTAGGTTTATTGATATATATATAACAACAACATTAAAAGGGGGTGCTCCACTACATTAATTTATGACAGGCACGGGGACCACGATCCTACACTCCACAGTTCCAACAGTTACCATATGACTAGGGGTTGCAGTAAGTGGAATGGCGCGGATAGGAATAGAATCTGGCCCTGGTCACGTGGGAATATGCCATATGACCCACTCTATGATGCAGTGGCATAGACAACTAGGGATAATCCCTCAGTCTCAGTGTTCCACCATATTGCATCATGTGACCTGGCATTACGGAGCAGGGGCCAATGCGCAACCCCTAGGGGGATGTCGGTTGGCCATATGACCTCATATGACTGTGTTTAAGGAGAGAATGTCAGGCCAAAGGGGCTTAGCCCTTTATATGTGCAAAAAGTGGTTTTATAACCATATATTAGTGATTTTTGATGGATTTTTGGCCTGTTATTGGAGATTTTTGGCCCTTTTGGGGGGATATTGGGCCCTTTTTGAGGCCAGATCTTGGGGGGAAGTTGGAAGCTGGTTACGAAAATAAAGTATATATAAACCAAGCCTTATTAAGGCCACAAAAAGGTATTCAAAGGAGGTTTATGATGAATATTTTTCAAGTCAAATCCATTTTATGCAGGGAAGTTGTTGAGGAGCGCACCTTTGCAGACCATTTCTGGGAGCTCCAGACATCCATTTTGAGTTTCGTTTCTTCTGTTGGGTTCTTTAGATATAATAAAATAAGACCAGATAATGTTTTTAACCTTTTGGCACTGCTATAATGTACATATTGATCTTTGAACAAAAATAAGAAAGCCTCACCCACTGAGACAAAGGCTTGGAGACGTAGGCGAGATTGCCGAACTCCATTATCACATTGGTGTTATGGTTTGATACTGTTTTATTCTTCATTTCAGTTCTGTACATGTTCATATGGAGGCTATATGTATTCTATAATTTTTCCTCTTTCTTTAAGCTCCCTAATTGGTTAATCAACAAACGCTTAATAACTCAACCATAGTCATGTAAAAGATCTATGGAGATTTAGAATAATGGAGGTTTAACGGTGATTAGTTAGAATTATGAACCATTTAGAAGTGTTCATAAACTGTTCCTCAACCACATCATCATATATATATTTGTGTATTGTTATTTATTAATTTGGAACAAACTCTGCTTTGATTCCCCCGTCTCCAAAACATTATTAATTGATTTTATTCACTTTGATTTTAAGTTGGTATCAGAGCAAGGCTGGGAGATTGTGAGAGGAAGACAGATCTTGAGTGAGGATCCGACACCAGACCACTATGAAGTTGGACTGTGGAGAACCTGGAGGTCTGAGTGTACGTGTACAGGGTGTGGAGCACCTGGAGGTCGGAGCATCCCCATTGACTATTGGTGCTTCTACTGATGGTCGCCTTGACAGTTGAATGCATGAATACCTGAATGTGTGCTGAATTTGACTTCATTCGTTGTGGAGGCTATACCACGTTGCGTTGTTGTCCGTGGTAGGGAGATACCATGTCGTGAAGAGCGATGTGGTGCATGTCAATCCTTGTATCCTAAGATTGTTTGTGGTGCGTCTCATTGTGAGACACAAATTAGAGTGTTGTGGTGCATCTCAATCCCTGCATCTGATCGTTGTTTTCATTGAGGAACGCATCTAGAGCCGAGGCCCGTTTTACAGGCGAGACCAATAGTTTTAACTGTGTGCTGAAATTGAATTTGAATCATTTTAGTGTGATTGGATCACTGGTAGTCAACTTGTTTTTTATCACTGGATAGATGGAGCATTCTTTGAAGGATTTAAGTCTCAAGTAGTGTGGAGGAGACTCTATCTACGCCTCATATCAAGGGTTGCACAATTCTATATGATAAAAAAATTTGTGTGGAAATATCGTCGCATGGTGTTGTTGGGAGGTGAGAAGAGATCGATCATGGTATCGTTGTGAATATTTGCAGATATTAAATTGTTGAGTAGTGGGATTTAACTGACAACGTTGTAAGTTTGTTGAATGAATAAGTTTGTAGAGATGGCGAATCTGCTTATATCAACGTACCTCAATGAAGTCGATAAGTTAGATGGCTGAAATTTCAACAATTGGAAATTCAATATGCAAACCTTGATGGAAGGTTATAGCATATGGACGATTGCGAAAGGAGATGAAGTGCGAACCAATGCAGCTGGAGGCTCCACAAAGACAAAAATCCTAGACTAGGATAAGCAAGAGAACAAAGCCAAGATATTGTTGAGAATGTCTGTTAAAGATAACATAATTCTGGATATTAGAGATGCTAAGACTTCTAGTGAAACGTGGAAAGCACTTAAAGATTTGTATCAAACTAATAATACAAATCACATTCTTTTCCTAAAGAGTAAATTAATAAGTATTAAAATGGATATAAATGAGTTTGTGAGTGCTTTTCTTGGGTGAATTAAAGAAATGAAACATAAATTGGGAGATATAGGATACAAAGTGTCAAACATTGATCTTGTCACAATTTCCCTAAATGGAATGCTAGAGGACCATAAAATGTTTATAACAGGGCCTACAGCGAGGGATAAAGCTCTCACTTTTGAAGAACTGACAGATATATTGTTGCAAGAGGAAGAGAGGCTCACAAATTTGAAGCCTTAGAATTCAAACTCAACACTATGGACAAAGAAGAGATTCCCTAAAGGGAAACCACGAGAAGGAGGTAGAGGAGGAAGTTCATTTCAAAGGAAGTCAAAGCCAAATCAAGGTATGCCATCGAATAGAAATAAACCTAAGTGATTTTATTGTGGTAGGCATGGGAATATTGCCAGAGAATGTTATAAGAATAAAAATGATGATGAGGCTAGGAATAAAAATAGAAAACTTTTGAGGACACTTTGTAGAAGAAAACTCGAACATTGAACCAAAACATCTCAAATTGTTTGTGTCAAATGCTGCATTGTCTATCGAAACTGATGATGTTGATGCTTGGTTTGTTGATTTTGGTGCTTCAATTCACATGACATGTAATAAGAATCGGTATACAAACTTTAAAGAAACACATAATCGTGCCCATATTTATCTTGGAGATGATCGTTCTTGTCAAATCAAGGGATATGGAGATATTCCAGTAACACTTTAGAATGGTCTTGTCAAACACATTCATAATGTTGTGTAGGTCCCCGGGATAAAGAAAAAATTGACTTCTGTGTCCACCATTACAGATCAGTATTTGAAGGTCGAATTCTTCAAGACACATTGTATAGTGAAGGACTTGCAGGATCATTACATAATTGTTTCTTCAGGAGTAAGAGCTGGAGGCCTATACAAACTTGATGTCACTTGCAAATATAATCAAGCTTTAACCTCTATGACTATTTCTACAGAAACTCTTTGGTACCAAAGGTATGGTCACATTAATTATCATGATTTGTTGTTATTACAAAAACAAAGTATGGTTGAAGGAATCCCTATGTTGACGAATGAATATGTTTCTTATGAAGGTTGTGCATTAGGAAAGATGCACAGAGATGAATTCCCCTCTAATCCTGATAGGAGAAAAAGAGATTTATTAGAACTTGTGCACACTGATGTTTGTGGACCAATGCAGACAAGGTTGCTAGGAGGTGATTATTATTTCTTATTGTTTATTGATGACTGCACAAGATACACATGTGTTTATTTCCTCGGCAAAAAGAGTGATGTTTTTTAATACTTCAAGGAATTTAAAAATATGGTGGAGAAGCAAACAAAAAAACCCATCAAAATTCTTTGCTCAAATCAAGGGGGAGAGTACATATTGGAGAGCTTCATCAAGTACTGCAAATATCATGTAATAGTACAACAATTTATAGTAACCCACACCCCGTAGCAGAACAGAGTCGCAGAAAGGAAAAATATAACTCTGGTGGAGTGTGCACGAAGTATGATGAAAGGTAAGAATCTCTCAAATGATTTTTGGGCCGATTTCCATTAGCACTGTTGTTTACTTAAAGAATAGATGTCCAATAAGCTATCTTGATCATAAAACTCGTTTCGAAGCTCTGTTTGATTCTAAACCAATAGTTAATAATTTGAGGATATTTGGGTGTAAGGATTTTGCACACATTCCAAAGGAGAACAAGAAGAAGCTTGATGCTAAAGCTATAAAATGTATTTTTGTAGGGTACTGATTAGAATTAAAATCATACAAATTGTTTCATCCATCTACTCACAAAGTCTTTGCAAGTAGAGATGTAATCTTTCATGAGCAGGCAGAAGGAAACAATGAAGACAATAGTCATGAAGGATTGCAGGTACTTCTTGAAGATGAAGAGGTCAAAGAAGAGAACCAATAGCAGGAAAAGGCACCCAGCGACATGAATACATCTAGTAGTGAAGAAGAATCTTCAGAAAATGAAGAAGAAGTAACCAAGGAATTGAGAAGATCTTCACGACAGGTTCGTCCACCTGAAAAATATAAAGATTATGCCCTAATGAGTAATATTTCAAATGTCATAGAACCCATGAGTTTTAATGAAGCTAATGAACATGAAGAGTTGAGAGAAGCAATGGAGGAAGAATATGACTCTATAATGAAAAACAAAACTTGGGAATTGACTGAATTTCCTAAAGATAAAAAGTCCATAGGTTGTAAATGGATATAAAAACCTAAATTCAAAGAAGATGGTAATATAGATAAATATAAAGCTAGATTGGTGGAAAAAGGGTATTTACAGAAAGAGGGCATTGATTATGCAGAAACATTTGCAACAATAGATAAATTAAACACTATAAGAATGTTAATTGCACTAGCTACAAAACACCATTGGAAGCTTCACCAATTAGATGTAAAGTATGCTTTCCTGAATGGTGAGTTAAAGGAGGAGGTTTACCTTACTCAACCAGAGAGGTTTGTGAAAAGTGGTCAGGAACATTTAGTATGCAAATTAAAGAAATCATTGTATGGTCTGTAACAAACACCTAGGTCATGGTATGAGAAGATACATTCATTCGTTCTTCGACAGGGTTTTATGAGGAGCAAAAGTGATCCAAATTTGTATACCAAGTTTGATGAAAATGGGCACATTGTATTGATTTCATTATATGTTGTTGACTTAAGTATTATAGGCAATTCAGAAAAATTGATAAGTGGAATCAAGAAGTAGATGTCACGGGTATTTGAAATGAAAGATCTTGGTGAGTTACATTACTTTCTCAGTCTTGAAGTTTGGAGAAATGTTGGTCAAACCTTTGTGTGTCAAGGTAAATATATGAGAGAAGTACTTAAGAGGCTTAAACTGGATCAGTGTAAAGTTTCTTATGTTCCAATGCAACAAAACATGAAACTTTACTGCGATGATGGTTCGAAGGAGGTAAATGATACAATTTATAGACATATGGTGGGAAGCATGAACTATATCACTACAACCAGACCTGACATAACATACTTTGTTAGTGTGTTAAGTCAGTTTATGGATAAACCTATAGAAAGCCATTGGATTGCAGCAAAAGGGGTACTCAGGTATCTCAAAGGCACACTTGATTCTAGTATTAAGTATACTGATTAATTCGATGTTGAGCTTACAGGTTACTCAGATTCAAATTGGGTTGGCAATCCAAATGATCAGAGATTTACTACAGGTTATTCTTTTGACATTGGATCTGAGATTGTTTCATGGAGTAGTAAGAAGCAACCTATTGTATCTTTGCCATCCATTGAAGCAGAATATAAAACATTGTGTGCAACAAATTGTTGAGTTGTTTGGTTGAGAAGACTACTTCAAGATGCTGGAGAAGAACAAAAGAAAGATACGATAATCAAATGCGATAACCATAGCTCAATCAAGTTGGCAAATAATCCATTTTATCATTCAAGGACAAAACATGTTGATACTCAATTCCATTTTGTTTGAGAAAAGATGGAGTCTAATGACATTTCTTTAATGTATTGTAACACAAGTGAAAATGTTGTTGATATTTTCACTAAGCCTCTTGGGAAGATTAAATTTGAATTGTTTAGGGAGATGTTAGGTGTGGATGTAAATCCTTTCTCCATTAAAGGGGAGAGTTAGAATAATGGAGATTTAGAATAATGGAGGTTTAACGGTGATTAGTTAGAATTATGAACAGTTTAGAATTGTTCACAAAATGTTCCTCAACCACATCATCGTATATATATTTGTGTAATGTTATTGATTAATTTGGAACAAACTCTTCTTTGCTTCCCCCATATTTGAAATGTTATGAGTCGGTTTTCTTCACTCTGGTTTTAAGTGTTCTATGCAATAAATTCATTTTTGTATCATCGTGGTTATGACATTGAATGGGATTGGTCAAGAAAGAAGGGGGTTGCAAGCTAGAATCAATGGTTTTGATTGGCAATTTGATTATCATTTTGTTTTATGGGATCAATATTTACAATAAAGTTGATTTAGTAGTTAGACTATATTATATCTATATTTTTGAAAAGGGTTTATAAGCTTCTATTAAAAAATCTTTATATAATTTATTTTAAAAGCAATCATATAATAAAAAATGAATAAGGAAACATCCCATTTCAATTTTTATGTACCATCAACTTTGAGCAAAGAAACACTCTTAAAAGATCATGGATTGTTGCACTGTCCAAGATGTAGGGAGGGAAGGGAAAGGAGAAGGCTCTCAACCCCAAGACGAAAAATAGTTCAGCCAATTCAGTGCTCCTCTGACATAACTTTGCAAGTACCCACCCTGAGCTTATAGATGCACATGTATATGAGGAAAATGAAATGGCTATGGTACTTGATGAATTGAACATTTAATGAAAATGACATAAGAATTAAGAAGATAGTGGTGAAGTATTTAACAAAAGATCCCATTATTCCTGCATCTCGTTATAATATTCCCACCCAACCGTGCCCAAGCTAAAGCTGCTAAACTCTATCCAAATGGAACAAAATTTTTGAACAAGCCCAATGGGCCAAAGACTACATGAGGGAAGATGGTGCGAGGTTTAAAGGTTTGGAAAGTGACGGACGAGAGAAGTGGTAAAAGTTTCAAATCACCCCAAAATTAAAGAAAGGGCATGATGGCTTAGTTTGAAGATGAATAAATGTTGAGAATAGGTTGGTGCCTTCAAGTGAGAGAGGCCTTCAACACCTACCATTCAGTGAAGGGTTTTCATGTGGTGGAAAATATACAATTCTTTTGGATTATTTGATTTCCCTCACCATTGCGTTTTTAGTGATCGACAAGAATACAAGAAAGAAGGCACATTTTCATGAAGAGGAGCCTTGTCACTCAAAACTAAATATGTAATTTTATGTAAGACTCTATAGACAAGCAATATACCTTCCCGAGGGAAACATTCAATTTAATTGAAACCAAAACCCACCTTAACCGGTTTACCATGATGGATTGGCCCAAAAGAAAAATTATACAAATCCATTTCATATCTTACCTTGCTCACACATATCATGATATTAGGCAATGAAGCTCAGCCCACCCAGATTTGATAATGCTTTGGAATTATTGCAATATTTTAGTATTTTAGAAGAAACAAAAGAACTCAGCCCGCCAAAATCTCGAGAATGCCTTGGAATTATTGCAGCCTTTAAGAAGAAACCGTTCAGAAATTTCAGACAAAACAGCCTTATGCAATGTGCGGTTAAGACTTAACGAAAAGGGTGGTCCTCCTGCAGAAATGTGCAATGTGTGGGTAAGACTTTAGTCTTATGAAAAGGGCTGTGAGTAAGACTTAATGATTACTGCTTGGGGTTTAGTGTCCATTTATTTAGGTTTAAATGGCAATCACTATGCAGTTTACTGCAGAGTTTTTAAGACTGCTATAAATAGTATATATACAGTTGGATATATCTTGATTTATATATCAAAACAATCTTAAGATATATATACTAATAGTTGTAATTTTAAAGACTATGCAGCAGGTTGCATATTGATCTCCTGCTCAAATCCCATGGGTGACCCTGACGACACTGGTATGAAAATCAGATAAGACCTAATGAAAATGAGGTGTACCGTGTGAGTAAGACTTAATGAAAAGGGTGGTCCTCCTGCAGAAATATGTAATGTGTAGGGAAGACTTAATGAAAAAGGTGGCCCTTCCTCGTACTGCGTGGGGTTTAGTGCCCATGAGTGACCCTCGGTGACCCTGACGGCACTGGTATGAAAATCGTGTACATATGAGGGGCACCACAGAATGCCAGCGTTTCAAATTTATGGACGAGGTGGACAATGCAACCCATGTTGTTGTACGTAGATTAACAAAGATTTCGTCGGCCCTTCATTTCTTATAACACGGCCAGAGAACGTGTTTTTCAACTGGCAGCGGACCAGAGATATGGACAGGAGTATGTACTGTTGAAGAAATGGTATAAGGTATTCAGTGTTTTCACTTTCTCATCTAATTGGCAAGGGGCAGGCTTTGAATGAGGTGCAAACAGAAATAACGTTGGTGTCAAAAAGGAAGGGCAAGGGATGGTGTTGAAGAGGCCAGGTAGGTCTTCCATCTGTTTCTATCCCTTAAATGTGGGAATTAAATAAAATTGTTTGTTTTACGAGGAGTTATTCTATTCTTGCGGATAAAGGGAAGAAGAGAGGAGTTTCTTAAAAATACCAGAAACTTGCTGCACGATATAAAATGAATTTCAATCTAACAATTTAACAAGAACAAGAACATGCCCGCGTTAACCAAGCCACCGATTTTAACGGAAGCCCCAGATTCCATAGGTCGCCTAACCTATGGAATATACTATTATTAAGTATTTGGTTTGGCAGATACGAAGAAAGTATAAACTGAATAATTGATTTATTAATTCATTATATAAAGTGGGCTTATTATTTCATATAGAAAATAAGTTTATAAATTAATTTAAATTATAATATTAGAGTAGATTATTATTATTAAATAAATTATAATTTTTTAATTAGTTAATAACATTTAAAATATAATTTTAAATTAGATTATTATTATTATTACTAAGTTATATAAAATGATTGATGACATTTTATTTTCACATTTTACTAAAAGTAAATATACTAACAACAAGGTTGATATATGTCTGTGTCATTTATTCACCTTTCCAAATTAATGGCGTTGATCGACGTATATCAACCACTTTTATAAAGTGGTTGTTGCTAGTTGACGACTGACCTGCTTGAGGAATAGACATTAATATATAACTAGCACAACCGGTAATCCAATATAAAACGTTTGTGTAATCCATCTGTGTTTGACTGCATTAGGTAGTTAAACATGTTAACGGATGCCTTGATAAATGCAAGAAAGTTATGTACAATAAATCTGATCCATTGATTTTGGAGGACGACTAAGAATATGCCAGCATCTTCAATGCATAGCCATCAAATTAGAGTTTAAGGTTAAATAAGGTTAAAAGATCATTAATTGTGCCCATTGTCAATAGGTGTACCGCCGACATAGTTACATAATTAATCTTTTAATTAATTTTTACATTATTGTAATATATACTCATAAGTATTAACACATTACATTAATACATTCATGTATAATGAAAGGCATTAATTAGTTAAAAAAAATAAAACATTAATCAAAAATATATTAATACATTAAATACAATACATTTATAAAATAAAACATTTTTCATACATGAGTAAAATATTAATACATTAGTATATTACAAATAAATTAATAAAGAATAAATAAGTCACTAAATTAATTATAAAGTAATATACTAATAATGTAAAAGAACATTAAATTAATATATTTAAGTATTAATGTATTGATTAATTAATACCTCAATGTAATATATAAATTAAAGTATCAATATTTTAATGTATAATGTGATGTATTAATGATATAATAATTTAATTAATAAATATCTTATTAATGTATTGTATTAATTAATTAATTAATTAATACATTGTTAAATTATAAATATATTAATAAAGTCTTAACAATAGGTAAATAAAATAATAATACATTAAAAGTACAATAATATATTAAAATAATAAAGCATTAATAAAACATGAATAAAGTAAAAATACATTTATAATACATTAAAGTATTATATTATTCATTAGGTTTTAGTGGACTTAATCATCATCATAATCATTATGATATTAATATAATAAAACATACTTTATATATTAATAAAGTATTAAAACATTAATAAAGTAATAATATATTAATATATTGATGAGATAATACATTAATGTATTAAAATGTTGATGTATTAATTAAATAATATATTAATGATATAAAAATTAATGTATAAAATAATAAATAAACCTATTAAATGTATTGAAAAATTAATGTAATTTATAAATTAAAGTATTAAGATATTAATGTATTGTATGAATGTAATGTATTAATTGATGAATAATAATGTAAAGTATATAATTAAATTAATGTAATGTATAAATTAATTTTTTTATACATGAATATATAATAATGAAATTAATAAATATTTTAATTTGCCATACTAAATAATATATCATTAAACTATTAATATTATAATAAAATTAAAATACATTAAAACTATTTTAGAATATTGTTATATAAATACAAAAACATTAATAATTTAATGTATTAGTATAATGTAAAATATTAAAGTACTAATACATTAATAATGTATTTATTAATTAATTAATACATCAACACATTGTTAAAGTATTAATACTTTTAAAAAAAGTAATGCATAAATAATACATTATTAAAGTAATAATACATTAATAAATACATTATTAATAATGTATTTATTAATATTTATACACTAAAACATTAATATTAAATAATTAAAACATTAAAAAAGTTTTAATACTTTAATAATGTATTATTAAAGTATCAATACCTTAATAAATACATTACTAAAGTAGTAATACATTAATAATACATTATTGAAGTATTAATACAATAATTTATAATGATGATACTTGACTATGGTCAATCATGCACATGGTTAAGTTTGGTAGAACTTGGTTGACTTTGGGAAGGAAAGGTTCACTGTGGTTGACCATGACCATGACCATGACCATGGTTAACTTCTGTAGACCTTCACCATGGTTAACTTCTATAGACCTTCATTATGGTTGGCATTCACTTTGGATGACCTTCACTATGGTTGACCTTGGTTGACCATGACCATGGTTGACAATGGTTAACCATATTTTCTAGTTCTTATCCATAAGTGACCATGGTTGTCCATGGCCATCGTTGACCAAGACTACGAATGACATTTAGATAACAACATTTGGAATTGTTTGTCACATTATGAGGGCATGATATTTGCGTAACATTGCGACGACGAAGCTATGTTGATGGCAATGTGACGACGAGGTTGCGTTCGTCATATTGCAACAATATGGTTATTTTTGTCACATAGAGAGGGAGGGGCTAAGTTCGTCAGATTGCAACGACTCGAGATTTGTGTCACACTATGACGACATGATATTTGCATGACATTGCGACGATGGGGCTATGTTCGTCACATTGCGATAATAGTATATTATTTGTCACATATTGATGACGAAGGGGATATTGCGATGATGGGTCTATGTTCATCACATAAAGATGATAGGACATTTAAGTAAAAAATAACTGTGTGATGAACATAAATGTCATATGTTCATCGTATGTCGTATGGCTATGTGATGAAATGAAATTTCATATATTCATCACATTGCGATGACATGACATTTATTTTAACTACAAGGCTATGTTCATCACATTATGATGACAAGACATTTTTTGTGAGATTATGACGACATGATATTTGTGTCACATTGTGACAACAAGGATATGTTCAACAGATCGGGATGATGAGGCAATGTTCGTCACATTACAGTAATATGGTTATGTTCATCACATTGCAATGACGAGACTATGTTCGTGACATTGCGACAATATGGTTATGTTTGTCACACTGTAATAATGTGGTTATGGCTAGTCGTGTTCATCACATTGCGACAATATAGTTATATGTTCGTCACATTGTGACAATATGGTTATGACCAGTCATATTTGTCACATTACAAAAATATGGTTATGTTCGTCACATTGCGATACTCGGTGCTATGTTCGTCAAATGGAGAGACTTAGTGGTATGTTTGTCACATTGGAAGATTCGAGGCTATATTCATCACATTCCCGAAATATGGTTATGTTTGTCACATTGCGACAACAAAGCTATGTTCATCACATTGTGACAATATGGCAATATTCGTCACATTATGACAACGGGGCTATGTTTGTCATATTACGACGATAGGGCTATGTTCGACACATTGTGAACAATATGGTTATGTTTAGCACATTGCGAGCAATATGGTTATGTTCATCACATTGCGATGGAGAGGCTATGTTCACCACATTACGACAATATGGTTATGTTCGTCACATTGCGACAATATGGTTATGGTTAGTCATGTTCATCAGATTGTGACAATATGGTTATGTTCATCACATTGTGATAATGTGGTTATGGCCATTCATGTTCATCACATTGTGACAATATGGTTATGTTCATCACATTGCAACAATATGGTTATGGTGAGTCATGTTCATCAGATTGCGACAATATGGTTTTCTTTATCATAGTGTGATAATGTGATTATGGCCATTCATGTTTGCTAGATCGAGACAATATGGTTATGTTCGTCACATTACGATAATGTGGTTATGGCAAGTCATGCTCGTGACATTGCAACAGTATGGTTACGTTCGTCACATTGTGACAATATGGTTATGGTAAGTCATGTTTGTCACATTGCAAAAATATGGTTATGTTCGTCACATTCCGAGACTCGGTGCTATGTTCATCAAATAGAGAGACTCAGTGCTATGTTCGTCACATTGCAAGATTTGAGGATATATTCGTCACATTCCATAAATATGGTTATGTTTGTCACATTGTGACAACAAAGCTATGTTCGTCACATTGTGACAATATGGCAATATTCATCACATTAAGACAGCGGAGCTATGTTCGTCATATTGAAACGATAGGGATATGTTTGACACTTTGTGAACAATATGGTTATGTTGATCACATTGCGATGATGAGGCTATGTTGGTCACATTGCGAAAAATATGGTCATGTTCATCGCATTGCGATGATGAGGCTATGTTCATCACATTACAACAATATGGTTATGTTTGTCACATTGCGACAATATGGTTATGGCCAGTCATGTTCATCAGATCGTGACAATATGGTTATGTTCATCACATTGTGATAATGTGGTTATGGCCATTCATGTTCCTCACATTGTGACAATATAGTTATGTTCATCACATTGCAACAATATGGTTATGGCTAGTCATGTTCATCAGATTACGACAATATGGTTTTCTTCGTCACATTTTGATAATGTTGTTATGGCCATTCATGTTCGTCAAATTTTGACAATATGGTTATGTTCGTCACATTGCTATAATGTGATTATGGAAAGTCATGCTCATGACACTGCAACAATATGGTTATGCTCATCACATTGCGACAATATGGTTATGGCAAGTCATGTTCGTCACATTGCGAAAATATGGTTATGTCCGTTAAATTGTAAAACTCGACGCAATGTTCGTCAAATTGAAAGACTCAACACTATGTTCATCACATTGTAACAACAAATCTTTTAATGAGTTATAGTTATTATAGAAGCATTGATAACAAATCATATGGATCTTTGTAGATGATGAGTTATATTGTTCTAAGATCATTGATAACAAATCTACTTGATTTATACATTATAGATGATAATTTATATTTTTCCTAAGAACATTTAAAGGAAATCAACTTGTTTTACCCGTTGCAGATGACAATTTATACTAATTCTAAAGACATTGATAGAAAGTATTATGCGACTAATTCTAAAGACATTGATTACTTGTGATTCTTTAGAATTTTGTTTATGTGCTCGAAAAGCATTAAGAGAAGCTTTCCAAGATCACCATACTTTTGTTGAGTTAAGAGGTTAGGAAGGTTGGTAGTGTGATCAATATTTTGAAAATGAGATCTAATATGGGTATAGGCTGGACAATCTAAGAGAAAGTGTTTTTCATCTTCAACCTTCTTAGTGTCACAAAGGTGACAAACTCTTTCATCCCATGGCATTTTAGGAATTGACCAATGCTCAGTTTCACTATGGAGCTTGTGAGAATTTGTTCTTATCTTAGCAATGCTTATATTAAAAACACATTATTACATTAATATAAATTAAAGTATTAATTTACATTAATGTACAATGTAAGATATTAATTGATTTTTAAAATTAAAAATAAAAACACTATTTTGATCATTTGAAATGGATTAAATTTTTTAATGATAAAATTTCATTTAATCAATTACAATTATAAATTTTAACAAAATTTTTATTTAATAATTTTTAACATTTTTTTTTATTTAATTTAGAAAATAATTATAAGGCAAAATGATTAATTTTAGTTACAAAATAATAATAACCTTTAAAAATATGAAATTATAAAATGTAAAATTATATTTAATTAATATATTTAAGATTTAATTAAAATTATATTCAATTAATGTATAGTTAAATATATTTACAATTTTTTAAAGATTAGATTATTTAAAACTTTATAATATTTAATTATACTAAATTTATATTTTATTATACTATAATTATATTAGAAATAAGAGTTAAAATTATATTAATAATTAAAATTATATTTAAAATAAAATTTAATTATATTAAAATTGTATTTAATTAATGTAAAATTACATATATTTACAATTTTTTAAAGATTAAATTGTTTATAACTTTATAACCTTAACCCTATTAACCTATGCAACTGTACAAAGACTATTCGTATCTAATTCCACTTTAAATGAAACGCCCACACAAAGCATTGTTGATTGAGACCCAGAGGTTGGAGGTTGATATTGGCACTTCACATCCACCGACCATACCCATCCGCCCACTAACAATATTTTTTTGGTTGTTATTCATATTAAAAACTCATGAAAGTTTGGTGAAAAAATGACGGCTCACTGTAAAAAAATGGAAAGAACTGTTTAAAATAGTTTAGAATTTTATAACTGTAACTCTAAAAACCTGCACAATCACGATTCGAATTCAATTCCACCATTAATTTAAATGCCCACACAAAATGGTGAATTGAAACACACAATTATAACACAAAACTCAAGCCAACCATGGCCACGGTTCACAACACAGGCCAAACGTGGCCACTGTTCACATCCCAACAGTTATACGTGTAATCCATTTGAGGTACTGCCTGCTACTCATCCACTAAACGTGGCAATAAAATCTTGCATAGATATTAATTCTTGTTAATCATCTTAACGTGGCAATCGTATGGACTTACAATAATTTCTTAATATGATTAGGTAAATGTGAAAAAGTAATACTGTTAACACATGCATTTATAAATGCAAGGAAGTTATGAACAGTAAATCCCATTCATTGATTTGGGAGGACGACTAAGAATATGCCAACATCTTCAATTCCTGACCATAAGATTAAGATTTAAAGTTAAAAGATCACTAAATGTGCCCATGGTCAATAGGTGTACGCCTTTCGACGTAATTATATTTAGTTGTTTTAGTGAATTAATATATCAACAATAATAATGGAGGAAATAAATTTCGCAATAATGCACATCCAACTCAAACATTCTTATTACCACAACATACATTTATACATAGAGAGGAGATATATGGGAAACTATCATCTCCTAATATCTCAACAATCAGTGCTCAATTCATTCAACAATCTCTTTCCACAAATCAGTGCTCAAATATTTCTGTATCTCTAATTAAACTTTCTAGATATAAAAAATAACAACAATTAATCTAGAACATACAAATGCATCATTATTCCAACATTTAGATCATATGGTAGTGTTACTTAATACTACACATTCCAAAAATGCATTACTACTAAGATAATAACAATTAGTTTTACTAAACAACTAATAGTTTTCAAGTAACTATTCATTCAATAATTTTCAAGTAACTAATCATTGTAACTATGTTTCCTAGCACACTATGTTTTATGTTTTCACTGCATGATGGTCTGTTGGAAATATCCCAATCTCATTGTATGTAATAATAAGGCTTATGATTAATTAAACAAATAATCATTTATCTATGTGATTTTCCCTTGTTGTTTTTCCACATTTACACACAACTAGAACCACTTAATTAAAAGAAAGTGAATGTTTCAAACTTGGTCCTTCCTAAATCAAATTTACTATTCTTATTTTGAAATCATTTTAATAATTTATTTAGTACATTTATTTTGAAAATGTAGTTCAAAATTTAAAAATTATTGAACAAAAATGATTTATAAACTTGTCCTTAGTAAATATAAAATTATTATGATTAACTTTGCTTCATTATTATGCTTCAATTATGGCATCGCACATAAGGAGTCAATATGTTCCAATGCAATTTTTTTTACATTAAACCTATGTTACATGATGACTTAATAGGATGCCATGTTTATACAAATTGGAATGGGAAAAAATGCTACCGAGTACAAACAGGTGGGCAGGAAGTTGAGTACATGGAAACAAAAAATAATTAGCATTTGTGAATTAGTTTTGTTTAAAACAAGGGCTGGTGGATAGAAAAGAAATTGAAATTTATCAAGTTATAGGTTCCTGGACATCATAAATTATACATATGAATTTTGTAATTTTATAAAGTAGATATTTAGTTTTATAGATATGAAAGATGTACTTTTATAAAGCATGGGAAAGAGATTCCATATTTGGTAGTTTTTTGGATCGCAGGTTATCGGGCTGGCGCGCTAAAAATCAGACTCCGTTGTTCCGTGCCCTACAAATAGCACCCATAGTTCCACGACATGGAATATGTTACATTAAACGTATGTTACAAAAAAAATAGCATTAGCATAAATTATAGATACCAAATATGTAATTTGATTAAGTAGATATATAGAGCATGGGGGTTGTCGGGTTGGCAGGCATAAAATTGGGCTTGTGTTGTTTTGTGCATTACAAATAGCACCCAGAGTTCCACTACATACAAATTGACAATCATACTTGTGGACTATTTGAGATTTAAGATCCAATCTCTGTAACATAGGTTCGTGGACAAAAGCATAAAAAAATAGCAATACCAAATCAGTTTTCTTTAAAATAAGGGCTTTTGGACAATAGAAATTGAAATATATGAAATTATAGGTTCGTGGACAGGAGAAATTATACATATCAAATATGTAATTTGATTAAGTAGATATATAGAGCATGCATGGAAGCTTCATTCGGGTTTGTTGGAGTGTTGGGTTGAAAACTGGGCTTTTGTTGTTCTGTGGCCTACAAATAGCACCAAGAGTTCCGCAATATAGAAATTGACATGCAGTCTTGCAGACTATTTAGAGATTCCATACATGGCAATTTTTTTGATTGCGGGTTATCGGGATGGTGCACTAAAAATCAGACTCTGTTGTTTCGTGCCCTACAAATAACACCCAAAGTTCCGCGACATACAAATTGGCAATTGGAGTTGTGGACGATTTCAAATTGAAGGGCGTACGTATGTTACAAAAAAACTAGCATCATCATAAATTATAGATACCAAGTATGTAATTTAATTAAGTAAATATATAGAGCATGGAGGTTGTCAGGTTGGCAGGCAGAAAATGGGCTTCTGTTGTTCTGTGGCCTACAAAAATCAAATATGTAATTTGATTTAGTAGATATATAGAGATAAAAAATGTCGGGGTTGTCGGGGTTGCAAGCTGAAAATTGGGCTTTTGTTGTTCCATGGGCTACAAATAGCACCAAGAGTTTCACGATATACAAATTGACAAGTTGTTTTGCGAACTATTTGAATTTTTGGATCGCGGGTTGTGAGTCTGGCAGGATGAAAATTGGGCTTCTGTTGTTCCGTGGCCTACAAATAGCACCTAGAGTTCCGTGATATACAAATTGAAAATCGGGCTTGCTGACTATTTGAATTTGAAGGGGCTCGTGTCGAATAACGAAATTGAAATAATAAACACAATAACTTATCTTTCTATCAATAAAGTCATTTATAATTAATTAAAAAAAGTTTAGCATTCCCAAATTAGTTTTCCTTTTTACATATGCCCGTGGACAAAAGAACAAAAAAATAGTATTGACGTCTGTTACATAGGCTAGTGGAGAAAAGTATGAAAAAAATAGCATTCCAGAATTAGTTTTCTTTAAAAGAGCGGGTTCTCGACTTAGCCATTTTTTGGATTGTGGGTTCTCGGGGTAGGGACCTGAAAATCAGGGTCTTGTTGTTCTGTGTCCTACAAATAGCATCGACAGTTCCGTGATATATAAATTGACAATTGGACTTGTGAACTATTTGAATTTTAAGGGGCTCGTGTCCAAAAAATTTAGCATTCGCGAATTTAGCATTCGCGAATTAGTTACATAAGTTTTACATACGCTAGTGGAGAAAATGACAAAAAGTATAGTCCCAATGTCTGTTACATAGGGAAGTCGAGAAAATGACCAAATAAATAGCATTCTCGAATTAGTTTTCTTTAAAATAGGGGCTCCTGGACACAAGAAATTGAAATTTATGAAATTATAGGTTCGTGGAGACCATAAACTATACATAACAAATATCTACTTTAAAAAATTATCGGGATGAGATTTTATAGAGAAAGGAAATATTCCTCATTCCATACTTGCACGAAGGCCTGATTCCATACTTAGACAGTTTTTGGATCGCAGGTTGTTGGGCTGCAGGCTGGAAATTGGGCCTCTGTTGTTCCATGGCCTACAAAGAGCAGCCAGAGTTACGTGATATATAAATTGAGAAGCGGGCTTGCAGACTATTTTAATTTTAAGGTTCTTTGTGGTAAACAATATGAAGGACATGTGGTAAAGATGCAAGAAATGATATACTCTCTATACGTTTGAGTAGAAAGAAAGTAGTGAATACAATTTTATGACATTTATATAAAAAAATACTAAAACGTGTTACATATTCCAGGAAATTTAAAGAAACATATATATGTGTGTGTGTGTGTGTGTGAAATACGATATCTCAAATTTGAGTGAGTTATTTGTGTCATACTTAATTTTTAAAATGACTAGGCAGGAGAAAATATGCATCAGAAGAAAGAGAATTGAGATAAAATAAACATAATGACTTCACATTCAACATAGATGAAGATAAAAATCTAGGAACACATAAAATAAAATAAAAAATAGCATTCCCGAATCAGAGCATGGACGAAACCCTCATTCCATACTTAGCTAGTTTTTTGATCATGGGTTCTCGAGATGGGGACCTTAAAATTGGGGTTTTGTTGTTCCATGTCCTACAAATAGCACCAAAAGTTTCGTGATATACAAATTGACAATGGGACCTGCGCACTATTTGAATTTTGTAAATGTGTTGAACCTGCATAGAATAGATCTAGCTAGAAAATACTACACACATTTGCAGAGAGAAATTAAGAAAGAAGAAGCAAGATAGAAAGAATGGAAGAATTCTAATTAACTGTATTCCACACTCAAAGAGTGAATAATTTACAATATATATAGAATAAATGAGTAACTAATGAGCCATAGTGGTGGTCTAGATTGATTTGTACACACACCAATAATTACAAGAGTAAACTTCCACCTAGTCTAGTCTCTTAGGTAGTTACGGGAGTGAACTGCCACCTAGCTAAGTTAACTAGTCAACTAGTCTTCAATTAACTGACTGAACAAAGAGTAGTGAGTTGGTGATGATCCCAATGTTGCATGGTGACAAAAACCAATGCAACATCTAAACTCAACTCAACTAGTCAAACTAAAGTGTCAATTGAAAGAGAATATTCTCCAGGTGGAATATTCTCCCCTAAAATATAGGAGACTGGATAATGACTAATTATGACTAATAAACAAGGAATAAACTTAGGAAAAATAAATCCTAGGTGTGTGTTAAGTAACTCCAACACCCCCCCTGAACATCACTATGGTGAAAATAAAGAATGGGCCCACCACGCTTCTACATGGTATCAGATCTAGATTGAATCTAGTGGTTTGTACATACTTTTATTTGTAGGTATAGATCATCAGGAGGTGCAAAAAGTAGCAATGGATCATCTCTCTAAGCCCACAAAACTCATTCTAAATCCTTTCAATTACTTCGAATGGAATACATAGATCTCTCTGCTCCTCCGAAGCAAAGGGCTTTACAGAGTAACAATGGGAACGGAGAAAGAATCGACTGCTGTAGTGGAGAAGATAAAGTATTTCAATAAATTAGATGAAGCAATTGGGATGATATGCCTATCAATTTCTAGATATCTCCTCTTTCATGTCAGTAGAGCCACTACTCTCGATGTGGTCTAGACCACATTTGAAGGACTATTCGACAAGCAGGATGCAATGAGAGTGCATCAACTGGAGAATGAAATCATATCCCTAAGTCCAATTCATTTCAACAACCTGCAAGAATTCTTCACCAAGTTCAAATCCCTCCTCATTGAACTTAATGCATGTGGAGTCATGAAAGAGGAAGAACAACTCATCCTTTCAATTCTCTCGAAATTAGGCCCTGAATATTCCATATTTCTGTCATCTTTTCAAGCATCTAAATTGACTCAGGAAAAATGGAAAATGCGTCCATTGAATGATTTCATTGTAGAATTGAATCAAGAGAAATCTAAGTTAGTCCAAATGGCTGCCATCAAGTGTTCCAAGAACCAATCACTTGCGGCTACTAATGCTCCAAAGAGCAGTGGAAAAGACAAGAAAAAAGGAACAGGTAAATTTCCTGAATCGAAGAAGGAGAGATCCACACAATCTTCAGATAACTCTTCTGATCCTAAGGGTGCGAAGAATAAGGAAATAACACTTTGCATCTACTGTTCCAAAGGTTTTCATCCTAAATAAAATTGCATGAGGAATACTATCGATGAGATGGCTAAGCAATTGTAGCAACATAATCTCATGGTGCCCAAAAATGCAAAGAAGAAAGATGATAACAAAATGGGAGGGAGAGCACGAGATGGTCATGCTTTAATGGCTGTCACATCCAATCCATCATATTTGATCCTTGATTTAGGTTCATCAAATGATATGTCTGCATCAAAATATGATTTTTTCTCCATCGAAGAAAGCACCAGATCCCCAATTTACTTGGGAGATGCCACACCCACAAAGGTGTGCGGAGAAGGAATTGTTGATCTTGAAGGGGGTTGCTTAAAAAATGTGCTTCATGTTCCCTTGCTATCCAAAAATCTTCTCTCGATATATCAGATCACTCATTCTGGCTCTGGAAGGAAGGTGGAGTTCACTCTGGACTCCACAGTGATTACCGACATTTCCATAGGCTCACAACTTGCACATGGAATTGTAGATCACAGTTCTCGTTTGTATTTCTTCTCCCACTTTGTTCCTAAATCTATTAGCACTGTATTTTTGTCACAATATAATGATATCAGTAGGTTATGGCATGACATATTTTTCCATCTAAACTATAATTACTTGCATCAACTCAGCAAGGAAAACATGGTAGAAGGATTGCCAGGTATTAAATTCACAAGCAGTGTATGTCAAGGATGTAGTTTTGGCAAGCATCCAGAGAAAAAGTTTGACAAAGGGAAGGCACATAGAGCTTCTTCACCTCTTGGGCTGTTTCACAATGACATCATGGGCCCATTCTTGTAGCCTTCAATCAGTAAGGCTCGATATCTACTCACCTTCATAGATGATTTCTATCGCTTTACTTGGGTATTTTTTTTGAAATTAAAATCTGAAGTATTTGAATGCCTTATAGAATTTAAAGCACTTGCTGAGAATGATTTTGGGTGTAAGATTAAGATACTTCGTACTGATAATGGGGGGGAGTATGTCAAAAAATATGTGCAACAACTTTGTATTGATGCAGGTATACAACTACAACACACAGTGCCATATACACCACAGTAGAATGGTGTTGCGGAGAGAAAAAACCGGTCCTTAAAAGAGATGGCCAATTGTATGCTATAGTTGAAATCATTAGCTCCCAAGCTATGGGATGAAGATATTAATTGTTCAGCATACATTCATAACTGAGTTCCTCACAAATCACTCAAAGGCACCACTCCTTTTGAATGTTGGACCGGTAAGAAACCGAAACTGTCACACTTTCATATTTTTGGTTCACGAGCATGGGCTCACATTCCGACAGATAAGAGGAAGGCTTTGGAGCCTCAAAGTGTTGAATGAATATTTGTTGGATATCCTAAAGGTGTCAAAGGATATATATTGCTAGACTCTCACACTGAAAATTTCATTCTAGCTCGAAGTGTGAAGTTTGAAGAAGAATCACTGCATGATTTTTCAGAAGACCCTACCGAGGAACCGCTTGTTGTCACTGATAAGGAGGAGTCATAAACTTATTTGGGAACTTCAGAGAATCCATCATAGAAGCCTTTTGGGTCTGATACATAGGATGAGGAGAAGGTCATGGCTGCTCCAACTCAATTTCCAACTTGGGCAGAGAAAACCCTGCAAGATGCGGGTTAACTAGTCGGTGATCCTACAAATACAAGAAGAGCTAGATCACAGTTTTTTGGGGCTCCTCAAGCCCTGGCTTCCACAGAACCTTTGCTACCCATACATTTCTATATGTCACTTGGTTCATATCCAAATTCACACTCTGAGGCTGCTGGAAACCCACTCTGGGAAGCTGCCATGGATGAAGAGTACTCTGCTCTTATCGACAACAACACATGGGACTTGGTTCCACTTCCAAAAGGAAGAAAGCTTGTTCGATGCCGATGGATATATCGAAAAAATATTGCTACATATGGTGAGATCAACAAGTATAAATCTCTAATTTTCGCAAAAGGATACTCACATATACATGACATAGACTACACAGAGACATTTGCACCTGTTGCAAAAATGGACTCCATTCGACTAGTTTTGGCCATTGTCGCTTCTCGCAGATGGGAAGTTCATCACATGCATTACATCCGCGAACTGATCCTTGATAGAGTTATTTCACTGCAGTACTACCCCATAGAGCAGCAGGTTGCAGACATCTTCACCAAATCCTTCACTGAAAAGAAATTTTGAGAACTGAGAGTTATGCTTGGAGTGGTGGAGAATACTGAGTAGGTCACTTTTGGCCACTCAACATTTTTTTCCTCCTTTTTTGGGGGGGGCGGGGGGTTTCCCATGATTTTTTCCCTCTTTCCTCTTTTCATAAGGAGTTTTTTTATGTAATGAGTACCTAAAATGGCCAAGTTGTCGGGACTCAAATTTTTTGTCATTACAGTTAGGCTTAAGGGGGGGTGTTGGAGCATAACCCTAACTTACATTAGTTTATACCTAGATTAAACTCCTAGATCTTGGTTAATACATTCATTTACACTTTATTTCACCTAATTTGGCCACATAAAGACGAAGGGTGCCTCATGCCTAGATTTTAGGGAAAACTGTTAGTTTTAGATCAAGACTCAACTCCCGGTTCTTGATTTTCTTGACTTATTCATGATTTATTCCAACTCCCCCATGAAAAAAATCATATATTATTGGGGAATGCACACCTCCTCTTTGAGTGACAGATGTATTCCTTAATTAATGATTTTTTCCATTACTATTATTAGTAACTACTATTTCGGGTCAGTTAAGTGAGTTGGAACTGCTTCTCTTGTCAGATAAGTGAGCCTAAGTGAGATAATGCACATCACTTGACTCTTGTGGACATTAATGAGTGTGTGCCATGTATCTTTAGTAGTCTAGGTTGAACTATGTGGTCTCCCTTAGCTTATGACACCTATTTTAGCTATTTCTAGCTTTTTTTGACTAGAATTTCTATGTTGGAAATTCTATATATTTACCTCCTCTCTTCTTTTTGAGGATGGTTGCTCATGTATATTCATTTTTTATTAATATAATTCTTTTATTTATGGAGCAAAAATTTTCTCTCATCTCTTGAATATCAACAAATTGCATGTGTTCAATTTAACTAGAATTCTAGATTTATTGGGGTTACCTTGTGGGAAACCCCCCCTCAAGAAAAGAGGAAAAAAATGTTGAGTGGACAAAAGTGACCTACTTAGCTATCTCCACCACTCCAAGAATCGATCTCTTTTATGAAAATTTATTTTCAGTGAAGGACTTGGTGAAGATGTCTGCAACCTGCTGCCTTGTGGAGTAGTACTGCAGTGAAATGACTCTGTCACGGATCAGCTCGTGGATGTAATGCATGTGAATCTCGATGTGCTTGGTCCTCTTCCTCTAAAATGGATCAATCGATATCTGAATGGACCCCTTATTTTCATAGAATATGACATTCGAAAGTGGATACTGAATACCAAACTCGGAGAGAATCCCCCGCAACCAAACAACATGTGTAGTTGCATTCACTGCACCTCTATACTCTGCCTCTACTGTAGATAAAGAAATCATGGATTTCTTCTTGCTAGACCAACAGAATGGCCCTGAACCAAAGTTGAAAACATAACCAGAGGTGGACTTGCGGTCTGTACCATCGCCAACCCAATTAGAATCTGTGTACCCAATCAGTGAAAGTGGGCAATCTGCAACATAAAAGATACCAAAACTGGGAGTACCTTTCACATATCTAAGGATTCTCTTTGCAGCTTTCCAGTGAAGCTCATGAGGCTCATGCATATATCTGTAACAAACTCCTACTGCAAAATAGATATCAGGTCAGGTGTGAGTAAGATACAACAAACTCCCAACCAACTGTCGATACAGTGTACTGTCCACCAAAGGTGTAGTACCTGCATCCTCAAATCTGACCCCTGAAAGAAAGGGAGATGATGTTGGCTTGAATTCTGTCATATAAAAGCAGACAAGTAGATATGATGCATACTTATACTATGCCATCTTGATCCCTGAAGTAGGTTGAGAAACTTCAAGACCAAGAAAGTAGTGCAACAGTCCCAAATCTGTCATGGAAAATCGATCGTGCAATGTTGATTTTGCCGAATCAATAGCTGAAGTAAGGTTCCCTGTCATTGGTAATTCATCTACATAAAGTAATATCAGAAAAATGGAATCATCATTTTGCATAAAATAAACATTCGGATCATATTTTCATCGAATAAATCCAATGGAAAGAAGGAATAAAACCATCTTTGCATACCAGGCTCTGGGAGCCTGTTTTAGGCCATACAAAAATTTCTTTAATCTGTAAATGAGGGAAGAGTTATGAATGTATCCCTTTGTTTGATCCATATAGATATCCTCCTTGATATCTCCATGAATAAATGCACTCTTCACATCCATGTGGTGAACTTTCCATTTGCGAGAAGTGGCAATGGCCAAAACTAGTCGAATGGAGTCCATTTTTGCAACAGGTGCAAATGTCTCTGTGTAGTCTATGCCATGTACCTGTGAGTATCCTTTTGTGACAAGTCAAGATTTGCACTTTCTGATCTCAGCATATGCAGAAATATTTGTTCAATATATCCATCGGAATCGAACAAGCTTTCTTTCTTTCACAAGTGGAACCAAGTCCCATGTGTTGTTGTCCATAAGAGTAGAGTACTCTTCATCCATGGAAACCTCCCAGAGTGGGTTTCCAGCAGCCTCAGAGTGTGACTGTGGATCTAAACCAAGTGACATATAGCAATGTATGATCAGCAAAGGTTCTGTGTGATCCAGGGCTTGAGGAGCCCCAAAAAGTTGTGATCTAGTCCTTCTTGTATCTGCAGGATCATCGATTAGTTCACCTGCATTTTGCAGGGTTTTCTGTACCCAAGTTGGAAACTGAGTTGGAGTAGCCATGACCTACTCCTCATCCTCTATATCATACCCAAAAGTATTCTTTGATGGATGCTCTGAAGTGCTCAAAGAAGTTTATGACTCCTCCTCATCAGTGACAACAAGCGGTTCCTCGACAGGGTCTTCTGAAAAATCATGCAGTGATTCTTCTTCAAACTTCACACTTCGAGATAGAATGAACTTTTCAGTGTGAGAGTATAGAAATCTATATCCTTTGACACCTTTAGGATATCCAAAAAATATGCATTCAACACTTTGAGGCTCCAAATCCTTCCTCTTATATGTCGAAATGTGAGCCCATGCTCGTGAACCAAATATACGAAAGTGCGACACTTTCGGTTTCTTACTAATATAACATTCAAAAGGAGTGGTTCCTTTGAGTGATTTGTACGGAACTTGGTTCTGAATGTATGCTACACAATTAATATCTTCATAGCATATCTTGGGAGCTAATGATTTTGACTGTAGCATACAATTGGCCATCTCTTTTAAGGACCGGTTTTTCCTCTCTGCAACACTATTCTGCTATGGTGTATATGGCAATGTGTGTTGTAGTTGTATATCTGCATCATTACAAAGTTGTTGCACATCTTTGTTGAAATAATCCCCCCCATTATCAGTACGGAGTATCTTAATCTTACACCCAGAATCATTCTCAGCAAGTGCTTTAAATTCTATAAGGCATTCAAATACTTCCGATTTTAATTTCAAAAAAAAAAACTAAGTAAAGAAAGAGAAATCATCTATGAAGGTGAGTACATATCGAGCCTTACTAATTGAAGGCTACGGGAATGGGCCCGTGATGTCACTGTGAATCAACCCAAGAGGTGAAGAAGCTCTGTCTGCCTTCCCTTTGTGAAACTTTTTCTATGGATGCTTGCCAAGAATGCATCCTTGACATACACCACTTGTGAATTTAATAGCTAGCAATCCTTCTACCATGTTTTCGTTGTTGAGTTGATGCAAGTACTTATATTTTAGATGACCAAATATTTCATGCCATAACCTATTGATATCATAAGATTGTGACAGAAATACAATGCTAATAGATTTAGGAACAAAGTGGGATAATAAATACAAACGAGAACCGTGATATGCAATTCCATGTGAAAGCTGTGAGCCTGTGGAAATGTCGATAATCACTGTAGAGTCTAGAGTGAACTCCACCTTCCTTACAGATCCAAAATGAGTGATCTGATATTTTGAGAAAATATTTGTGGACAACGAGGGAACATGAAGCACATTTGTGAAGCAGACCCTTCAAGATCAATAATTCCTTCTCCGCACACCTTTGCCGGTGTGGCATCTCACAAGTAAATTGGGGATCTGGTGTTTTCTTCGATGGAGGAAAATTCATATTTTGATGTATCCATATGGTTCAATGCACCAAAATCAAGGATCCAATAGGATGGAGTGGATGTGACAGCCATTAAATCATGACCATCGTGTGCTCTCCCTCCCATTCTATTATCATCTTTCTTCTTTGCATTTTCGGGCATCGTGAGATTGTGTTGTTGCAATTGCTTAGCCATCTCATCGATAGTCTTCCTCATGAAATTTTCTTCAAGATGAAAACCTTTGGAACAATAGCTACAAAGTTTTTTTTCCTTCTTCTTCTTACCCTTAGTCTCAAAAGAGTTATCTGAAGATTGTGCGGATCTCTCCTTCTTCGATTCAGAAAATTTACCCATTCCTTTTTTCTTGTCTTTTCCACTGCTCTTTGGAGCATTAGTAGCCGCAAGTGATTGGTTCATGGAACACTTGATGGCACCCATTTGGACTAAATTAGATTTATCTTGAGTCAATGCTGCAATTAAATCATTCAATGGAGGCATTTTCCATGTTTCCTGAGTCAATTTAGATGCTTGAAAAGACGATACAAATACAAAATATTCAGGGCCTAATTTCGAGAGAATTGAAAGGATGAGCTGATCTTCCTCTTTCTTGATTCCACATGCATTAATTTCAACTAGGAGGGATTTGAACTTGGTGAAGAATTCTTGCAGGTTGCTGAAATGAATTGGAGTTAGGGATATGAGTTCATTCTCCAGTTGATGCACTCTCATTGCATCCTGCTTGCCGAATAGTCCTTCCAATGTGGTCCAGACCACATCGGGAGTAGTGGCTCCACTGAGATGAAAGAGGAGATCTCTAGAAATTGATAAGCATATCAGTGCAATTGCTTCATCTAATTTATTGAAAAACTTTATCTTCTCCGCTGCAGCAGTCGGTTCTTTCTATGTTCCCATTGTTACCCTGTAAATCCCTTTGCTTCGCAGGAGTAGAGAGATCTTTGTATTCCATTCAAAGTAATTGAAAGGATTTAGAATGAGTTTTGTGGGCTGAGAGAGATGATCCATTGTTGCTTGTTGCGCCTCCTGATGATCTATACCTGCAAATAAAACCATGTACAATCCACTAGATTCAATCTAGCTCAGATACCATGTAGATGTGTTGAACCTACATAGAATAGATCTAGCTAGAAAATACTGCACACATTTGCAGAGAGAAATTAAGAAAGAAGAAGCAAGATAGAAAGAAAGGAAGAATTCTCATTAACCGTATTCCACACTCAGAGAGTGAATAATTTGCAATATATATATAGAATAAATGAGTAACTAATGAGCCATAGTGGTGTTCTAGATTGATCTATACACACACCGTTGCAAGACTAAACTGCCACCTAGTCTAGTCCCTTAGGCAGTTACGGCAGTGTACTGCCACCTAGCTAAGTTAACTAGTCAACTAGTCTTCAGTTAACTATCTAAACAAAGAGTAGTGAGTTGGTGATGATCCCAATGTTGCATGGTGAAAAAAACCAATGCAACATCTAAACTCAACTCAACTAGTCAAACTAAAGTGTCAACTGAAAGAGAATATTCTCCAGGTGGAATATTCTCCCCTAAAATATAGGAGATTGGATAATGACTAATTATGACTAATAAACAAGGAATAACCTTAGGAAAAATAAATCCTAGGTGTGTGTGAAGTAACTCCAACAAATTTTAAGGGGTCATGTCCCAAAATTTTAGCATTCACGAATTAGTTTTCTTTACATAGGTTTTACATACGGTGGTGGACAAAATCCCAAAAAATATAGTACCAATGTCTGTTACATAGGGTGGTGGAAAAAAGGTCCAAATAAATAACATTCCTGAATTAGTTTTCTTTGAAACAAGGGTCATGGATACAAGAAATTGAAATGTATGAAATTATAGGTTCCTGGAGAGCATAAATTATACATAGCAAATACGCAATTTTTTAAAGTAGATATTTAGTTTTATGCATACGAAATATGTACTTTTATAAAGTATGGGGATGAGATTTTATAGAGCATGCATGAAGCCCTCATTCCATACTTGCATGGAGCCCTAATTCCATGGCTGAGAATTGGGCGTCTGTTGTTCCATGGCCTACAAAGAACACCCATGGTTTCGTGATATACAAATTGACAAGCGGATCTGTGGACTATTTTAATTTGAAAGGCCTTTGTGGCAAAATTATGAAGGACATGTGGTAAAGATGCAAGAAATGACATGCTCTCTATATGTTTGAGTACAAAAAAATTAATGAACACAATTTTATGACATTTATATAAAAAATAATGAAACATGTTACATATTCCTGGAGAAAATATGCATAGGAAAAAAAGAGAATTGAGATGAAATAAACATAATGACTTCACATTCAACATAGTTAAGGATACAAATATAGGAACACATAAATATATAAGGAGACAAAATAATAGTTTTATTTGGAATATATGAAAAAAAATAATAGTTTGTTACATATCCCTGGAAATGTAAATGTGTTTTCCATATAGACTGGGACTGGAGCTCTCGCGGACCATAACAAAAATATGTACAAGAAATAAGATTGTGGAAAAAAGTCAGACAAGGTAGAATGTAATACCTGAAAAGTAGAAATGGGAAGATCAGTTTTTGGCTATAGATTTCTACTCAGAAAAATTAGAATAACTGGATTGATAAAGAAAGGACTATCACTATACACTTACAGGGATGGTGTAAATTCTAACCTTGTACAATATCTACTGCAAACTGATATTCAGAAAAGAACAGAAAATATACAATGGCAAATACAAACATTACACAGAGATTTTTCACCTCGAAACCCAAACCAGGAAAACCAACATATATTATATTCATACATTGTTTACAATACAATATACATATAGGAGCCAACGGCATCCAAAACCCTAACCCAATGACCTCGATTAGTCCAAAACCCTAATTCCTTAACCGAAAATAGAAAACCATCGGCAAAAACCCATGTGCCGAAAAACCACCTAATATCATGTGGTCCCGGAAATATGTCGTCCCGATAATATGTTGTCCCGGAAGTATGTCGTCCCGGCGGAAATATGTCGTCCCGAAATATGTCGTCCCGAAAACTTTCTCAAATTGTTTGTGTCGAATGCTGCGTTGTCTACTGAAACTAGTGATGTTGATGCTTGGTTTGTTGATTCTGGCGCTTTGATTCACATGACATGTAATAAGAATTGGTATACAAACTTTAAAGAAACACATAATGGGGCCCATATTTATCTTGGAGATGATTTTTCTTATCAAATAAAGGGATATGGAGATATTACAGTAACACTTCAGAATGGTACTGTCAGACACATTCACAATGTTGTGTAGGTCTCTAGGATAAAGAAAAAATTGATTTCTGTGTCCACCATTACAGATCAGTATTTGAAGGTCGGATTCTTCAAGACACATTGTATAGTGAAGGACTTGCAGGATCATTACAGAATTGTTGCTTCAGGAGTAAGAGTTGGAGGCCTATACAAACTTCATGTCAATAGCAAAGATCATCAAGCTTTAACTTTTGCGACTATGTCTACAGAAACTCTTTGGCACCAAAGGTATGGTCACATTAATTATCATGATTTGTTGTTATTACAAAAACAAAGTATGGTTGAAGGAATCCCTATGTTGAAGAATGAATATGTTGCTTGTGAAGGTTGTGCATTAGGAAATATGCACAGAGATGAATTCCCCTCTAATCCTGATAGGAGAAAAACTGATTTATTAGAACTTGTGCACACTGATGTTTGTGGACCAATGCAGACAAGGTTGCTAGGAGGTGCTTATTATTTCTTATTGTTTATTGATGACTGCACAAGATACGCATGGGTTTATTTCCTCAGGAAGAAGAGTTATGTTTTTAAATACTTCAAGGAATTTAAAAACATGGTGGAGAAGCAAACAAAAAAACCCATCAAAATTCTTTGCTCAAATCGAGGGGGAGAGTACAGATTGGAGAGCTTTATCAAGTACTACAAAGATCATGTAATAGTACAACAATTTATAGTAACCCACACCCCATAGTAGAACAGAGTCACACAAAGGAAAAATAGAACTTTGGTGGAGTGTGCACGAAGTATGATGAAAGGTAAGAATCTCTCAAATGATTTTTGTGTTGATTCCATTAGCACCGTTGTTTACTTGAAGAATAGATGTCCAACAAGGTGTCTTGATCATAAAACTCCTTTCAAAGCCCTATTCGATTCTAAACCAACAGTTAATAATTTGAGGTTATTTGGGTGTAAGGATTTTGCACACATTCTAAAGGAGAACAAGAAGAAGCTTGATGCTAAAGATATAAATTGTATTTTTGTAGGGTACTGATCATAATTTAAATCATACAAATTGTTTGATCCATCTACTCACAAAGTGTTTGCAATTAGAGATGTAATATTTCATGAACAGGCAGAAGGAAAGAATGAAGACAACAGTGATGAAGGATTGCAGGTACTTATTGAAGATGAAGAGGTCAAAAAAGAGAAGAAACAGTAGGAAAAGGCACCCAGTGACATGAATACATCTAGCAGTGAAGAAGAATCTTAACAAAACGAAGAAGAAGTAACCAACAAATTGAGAAGATCTTCATGACAGGTTTGTCCACCTGAAAAATATAAAGATTATGCCCTAATGAGTAATATTTAAAATGCCATAGAACCCATGAGTTTTAATGAAGCTAATGAACATGAAGAGTCGAGAGAAGTAATGGAGGAAGCATATGACTCTATAATGAAAAACAAAACTTGGGAATTGACTAAATTTCCTAAAGATAAAAAGCCCATAGGTTGTAAATGGATATAAAAACCTAAATTCAAAGTAGATGGTAATATAGATAAATATAAAGCTAGATTGGTGGAAAAAGGGTATTCACAGAAAGAGGGCATTGATTATGCAGAAACATTTGCAATAGTAGATGAATTAAACACTATAAGAATGTTAATTGCACTAGCTACAAAACACCATTGGAAGCTTCACCAATTAGATGTAAAATATGCTTTCCTGGATGGTGAGTTAAAGGAGGAGGTTTACCTTACTCAACCAGAGAGGTTTGTGAAAACTGGTCAAGAACATTTAGTATGCAAATTAAATAAATCATTGTATGGATTGTAACAAACATCTAGGTCATGGTATGAGAAGATAGATTCATTCTTTCTTCGACAGGGTTTTATGAGGAGCAAAAGTGATCCAAATTTGTATACCAAGTTTGATGAAAATGGGCACATTGTATTGATTTCATTATATGTTGTTGACTTAATTATTAAAGGAAATTCAGAAAAATTGATAAGTGGAATCAAGAAGCAGATGTCACGGGTATTTGAAATGAAAGATCTTGGTGAGTTACATTACTTTCTCCGTCTTGAAGTTTGGATAAATGTTGTTCAAACCTTTGTGTCTCAAGGTAAATATATCAGAGAAGTACTTAAGAGGTTTAAAATGGATCAGTGTAAAGTTTCTTATGTTCCAATGCAACAGAAGATGAAAATTTACTGCGATGATGGTTCAAAGGAGGTAAATGATATAGTCTATAGACAGATTGTGGGAAGCCTGAACTATATCACTACAACCAGACCTGACATAGCATACTTTGTTAGTGTGTTAAGTCATTTTATGGCTAAACCTCTAGAAAGCCATTGGATTGCAACGAAAGGGGTACTCAGGTATCTCAAAGGCACACTTGATTATGGTATTAAGTATATTGATTAATTTGATGTTGAGGTGACAGGTTACTCAAATTCAAATTGGGCTCGCAATCGAGATGATGAGAGATTTACTACAGGTTATGCTTTTGGCATTGGATCTGAGATTGTTTCATGGAGTAGTAAGAAGCAACCTATTGTATCTTTGTCATCCATTGAAGCAGAATATAAAACATTGTGTGCAACAACTTGTTGAGTTGTTTGGTTGAGAAGACTACTTCAAGATGTTAGAGAAGAATAAAAGAAAGCTACAATAATCAAATGCGATAACCATAGCTCAATCAAGTTGGCAAATAATTTAGTTTATCATTCAACGACAAAGCATGTTGATATTCAATTCCATTTTGTTCGAGAAAAGATGCAGTCTAATGACATTTCTTTAATGTATTGTAACACTAGTGAAAATGCTGTTGATATTTTCACTAAGCCTCTTGGGAAGATTAAATTTGAATTGTTTAGGGAGATGTTAGGTGTGGATGTAAATCATTTCTCCATTAAAGAGGAGAGTTAGAATAATGGAGATTTAGAATAATGGAGGTTTAAGGGTGATTAGTTAGAATTATGAACCGTTTAGAATTGTTCATAAACTATTCCTCAACCACATCATTGTATATATATTTGTGTAATCTTATTGATTAATTTGGAACAAACTCTGCTTTGCTTCCCCGTCTTTGAAATGTTATGAGTAATTTTTCTTCACTCTGGTTTTATGTGTCCTATGCCATAAATTCATTTTTCTATCATCCCGGTTATGACATTGAATGAGATTGGTCAAGAAAGAAGGTGGATGCAAGCTAGAATCAATGGTTTTGATTGGCAATTTGACTATCATTTTGTTTTATCGGATTAATATTTACAATAAAGTTGATTTAGTAGTTAGACTATATTATATCTATATTTTTGAAAAGGGTTTATAAGCTCCTATTCGAAAATCTTTATATAATTTATTTTAAAAGAAATCATATAATAAAAAGTGAATAAGGAAATATCCCATTTCAATTTGTATGTACCATCAACTTTGAGCAGAGAAACACTCTTAAAAGATCATAGATTGTTGCAGTGTCCAAGATGTAGGGAGGGAAGGGAAAGTAGAAGGCTCTCAACCCCAAGACCAAAAACAGTTCGGCCAATTCAGTGCTCCTCTCACATAACTTTGCAAGTACCCACCTTGAGCTTATAAATGCACATGTATATGAGGAAAATGAGATGGCTATGCTACTTGATGAATTGAACATTTAATGAAAATGCCATAAGAATTAAGAAGATAGTGGTGAAGTATTTAACAAAAGATCCCATTATTCCCGCATCTCGTTATAATATTCCCACCCAACCGTGCCCAAGCTAAAGCTGCTAAACTCTATCCAAATGGAACAAAAATTTTGAACAAGCCCAATGGGCCAAAGACTACATGAGGGAAGATGGTGCGAGGTTTAAAGGTTTGGAAAGTGACGGACGAGAGAAGTGGTAAAAGTTTCAAATCACCCCAAAATTAAAGAAAGGGCATGATGGCTTAGTTTGAAAATGAATAAATGTTGAGAATAGGTTGGTGCCTTCAAGTGAGAGAGGCCTTCAACACCTGCCATTCAGTGAAGGGTTTTCATGTGGTGGAAAATATACAATTCTTTTGGATTATTTGATTTCCCTCACCATTGCGTTTTTAGTGATCGACAAGAATACAAGAAAGAAGGCACATTTTCATGAAGAGGAGCCTTGTCACTCAAAACTAAATATGTAATTTTATGTAAGACTCTATAGACAAGCAATATACCTTCCCGAGGGAAACATTCAATTTAATTGAAACAAAACCCACCTTAACCGGTTTATCATGATTGATTGGCCCAAAAGAAAAATTATACAAATCCATTTCATATCTTACCTTGCTCACACATATCATGATATTAGGCAATGAAGCTCAGCCCACCCAAATTTGATAATGCTTTGGAATTATTGCAATATTTTAGTAGTTTAGAAGAAACAAAAGAACTCAGCCCGCCAAAATCTAGAGAATGCCTTGGAATAATTGCAGCCTTTAAGAAGAAACCGTTCAGAAATTTCAGACAAAACAGCCTTATGCAATGTGCGGGTAAGACTTAACGAAAAGGGTGGTCCTCCTGCAGAAATGTGCAATGTGTGGGTAAGACTTTAGTCTTATGAAAAGGGGTGTGAGTAAGACTTAATGATTACTGCTTGGGGTTTAGTGTCCATCTATTTAGGTTTAAATGGCAATCACTATGCAATTTACTGCAGAGTTTTTAAGACTGCTATAGATAGTACATATACAGTTGGATATATCTTGATTTATATATCAAAACAATCTTAAGATATATATACTAATAGTTGTAATTTTAAACACTATGCAGCAGCTTGCATATTGATCTCCTGCTCAAATCCCATGGGTGACCCTGACGGCACTGGTATGAAAATCAGATAAGACCTAATGAAAATGAGGTGTACCGTGTGAGTAAGACTTAATGAAAAGGGTGGTCCTCCTGCAGAAATATGTAATGTGTAGGGAAGACTTAATGAAAAAGGTGGCCCTTCCTCGTACTGCG
>ML788450.1:145225-167674 GCA_009831015.1 Picea engelmannii
CTCTAATAAGCCCCCTCTCCCACCCTCTATAGAGGGTGGGAGGGTAGGTTTATTAGAGAAAAAGTATATATAATATATACTTTTTCTCTAATAACCCCCCCCCCTCCCACCAATATGAAATTATAAAATGTAAAATTATATTTAATTAATATATTTAAGATTTAATTAAAATTATATTTAATTAATGTATAGTTAAATATATTTAATTTTTTTAAAGATTAAATTATTTAAAACTTTATAAAATTTAATTATATTAAATTTATATTTTATTATACTATAATTATATTAAAAAAAAAATTTAAAATGATATTTAAAATGATATTTAAAATAAAATTTAATTATAATAAAATTGTATTTAATTAATACATATATTTACAATTTTTTAAGATTAAATTGTTTATAACTTTATAACCTTAACCCTATTAACCTATGCAGTTGCACAAAGACTATTTGTATCCAACTCCACTTTAAATTAAACGCCCACACAAAGCATTGTTGATTGAAATCCAGAGGTTGGAGGTTGATATTGGCACTTCACATCCACCAACCATACCCATCCGCCCACTAACAATATTTTTTTGGTTGTTATTCATATTAAAAACTCATGAAAGTCTGGTAAAAAATGACGACTCACTGTAAAAAAAAATGGAAAGAATAGTTTAAAATAGTTTAGAATTTTATAATCGTAACTTTAATAACCTGCACAATCACAATTCGCATTCAATTCCACCATTAATTGAAATGCCCACACTAAATGGTTAATTGAAATGCACAATTATAACATGAAACTCAAGCCAACCGTGGCCACGGTTCACAACACAAGCCAAACGTGGTGAACATCCCAACAATTATACGTGTAATACATTTGAGGTAGTGCCTACTACCCATCCACTAAACATGGCAATAAAATCTTGCATAAATATTAATTCTTGTTAATCATCTTAAGGTGGCAATCGTATGGTCTTACAATAGTTTCTTAATATGATTAGGTAAATGTGAAAAAGTAAACATGTTAATGCATGCATTTATAAATGCAAGGAAGTTATGAAATATTTAGTTGTTTTAGTGAAGTAATATATCAACAATAATAATGGAGGAAATAAATTTCACAATAATGCACATCCAACTCAAACATTCTTATTACCAAACTATACATTTATACATACATAGAAGATATCTGGGAAACTATCATCTCCTAATATCTGAACAATCACTGCTCAATTCATTCAACACAATTCATTCAACAATCTCTCTCCACAAATCAGTGCTCAAATATTTCTCTAACTCTAATTAAACTTTCTAGATATAAAAAATAACATCAATTAACCTAGAACATACAAATGAATCATTATTCCAACATTTAAATCATATGGTAGTATTACTTAATATTACACATTCCAAAATGCATTACTACTAAGATAATAACAATTAGTTTTACTAAACAACTAATAGTTTTCAAGCAACTATTCATTCAATAATTTTCAAGTAACTAATCATTCTAACTATGTTTCCTAGCACACTATGTTTTGTGTTTTTAGTGCATGATGGTTTGTTGGAAATATCCCAATCTCATTGTATGTAATAATAAGGCTTATGATGTCCCCAAGGTGTAGGACAGTCAGTGACGGAGTGTGTTGTTAAGCCACTCTGTGATGTTAAAGTCACCGGTTCGAAACCTGCGGGGACAAAAAATTTAACCATGTTAAGGGTTGGTGTGGCTCAGGCCGGGTGCGATCCCCGGGTGATTTTGACGGCTTAGATGCCCCTGAGTCGCGGTTTCTCAAGCCACAGGTTAATCGCATAGCCAACATGTCCCGCACAAATTAACAAAGAAAAATAAAATAATAAGGCTTATGATTAATTAAACAAATAATCATTTATCTATGTGATTTTCCCTTACTGTTTTTCCACATTTACACACTAGAACCACTTAATTAAAATAAAGTGAATGTTTCAAACTTTGTCCTTCCTAAATCAAATTTACTATTGTTATTTTGAAATAATTTTAATAATTTATTTAGTACATTTATTTTGAAAATGTAGTTCAAAATTTAAAAATGATTGAACAAAAATGAGTTATAAACGTGTCCTTAGTAAATATAAAATCATTATGATTAACTTTGGTTCATTATTATGCTTCAATTATGGCATGGCACATAAGGAGTTAATATGTTCCAATGCAATTTTTTTTACATTAAACCTATGTTACATGATGACTTAATAGGATGCCATGTTTATACAAATTGGAATGGGAAAAAATGCGACCTACAGACAGGTGGGAAGGAAGTTGAAGTACATGGAAACAAAAAATAATTAGTATTCATGCATTAGTTTTCTTTAAAACAAGGGCTGTTGGATAGAAAAGAAATTGAAACTTATCAAGTTATAGGTTCCTGGACATCATAAATTATACATATGAGTTTTGTAATTTTATAAAGTAGATATTTAGTTTTATAGATACGAAATATGTACTTTTATAAAGCATGGGAAAGAGATTCCATATTTGGCAGTTTTTTGGATCGCAGGTTATCAGGTTGGTGCGCTGAAAATTAGACTCTGTTGTTCTGTGCCCTACAAATAACACCCAGAGTTCTGTGACATAGAAATTGACAATTGGAGTTGTGGACTATTTCAAATTTAAGCGCGTACGTATGTTATAAAAAAAATAGCATCAGCATAAATTATAGATACCAAATATGTAATTTGATTAAGTAGATATATAGAGCATGGGGGCTATCGGGCTGGCAGGCAAAAAATTGGGCTTGTGTTCTTCTGTGCGTTACAAATAGCACCCGGAGTTCCGCTACATACAAATTGACAATCAGACTTGTGTACTATTTGAGATTTAAGAGCCAATCTCTGTAACATAGGTTTTTGAACAAAAGCATAAAAAAATAGCAATACTGAATTAGTTTTCTTTAAAACAAGGGCTCCTAGACAAAAGAAATTGAAATATATGAAATTATAGGTTCATGGACAGGAGAAATCATACATATCAAATATGTAGTTTGATTAAGTATATATATAGAGCATGCACGAAAGCTTCATTCCGAGTTCTCGGGGTGTTGGGCTGAAAATTTGGCATTTTTTGTTCCGTGGCCTACAAATAGCACCGAGAGTTCTGCGATATAGAAATTGACAAGCGGTCTTGCAGACTATTTAGAGATTCCATACATGGAAATTTTTTGGATCGCGGGTTATCAGGCTGGTGCACTGGAAATCAGACTCTATTGTTGTGTGCCCTACAAATAACACCCAGAGTTTTGCGACATACAAATTGACAATTGGAGTTATGGACAATTTCAAATTTAAGGGCATACATATGTTACAAAAAAAATAACATCATCATAAATTATAGATACCAAGTATGTAATTTGATTAAGTAGATATATAGAGCATGGGGGTTGTCAGGTTGGCAGGGAGAAAATGGGCTTCTGTTGTTCCGTAGCCTACAAAAATCAAATATGTAATTTGATTTAGTAGATATATATAGTTGAAAAATGTTGGGGTTGTCGTGGTTGCAAGCTAAAAATTGGGCTTCTGTTGTTCCATGGGCTACAAATAGCACTAAGAGTTCCACAATATACAAATTGACAAGTTGTTTTGCGAACTATTTGAATTTTTGGATCACGGGTTGTGAGTCTGGCGCATTGAAAATTGGGCTTCTGTTGTTCCGTGGCCTACAAATAACATCTAGAGTTACGTGATATACAAATTGAAAATCGGGCTTGCTGACTATTTGAATTTGGAGGGGCTCATGTCGAATAATGAAATTGAAATAATAAACTCAATAACTTATCTTTCTATCAATAAAATCATTTATAATTAATTAAAAAAAGTTTAGCATTCCTGAATTAGTTTTCCTTTTTACATATGCCTGTGGACAAAAGAACAAAAAAAATAGTACTGACATCTATTACATAGGCTGGTAGACAAAAGTATGAAAAAAATAGCATTCCTGAATTAGTTTTCTTTAAAAGAGCGGGTTCTCGACTTAGCCAATTTTTGGATTGCGGGTTCTTGGGGTAGGGACCTGAAAATTGGGGTTTTGTTGTTCTGTGTACTACAAATAGAACCGACAGTTCCGCGATATATAAATTGACAATATGGCTTGAGAACTATTTGAATTTTAAGGGGCTCGTGTCCAAAAAATTTAGCATTCGCGAATTAGTTTTCTTTACATAGGTTTTACATACGTTGGTGGAGAAAATGACAAAAAGTATAGTACCAATGTATGTTACATAGGGAAGTCGAGAAAATGACCAAATAAATAGCATTCCTGAATTAGTTTTCTTTAAAACAGGGGCTCCTCGACACAAGAAATTGAAATTTATGAAATTATAGGTTCGTGGAGACCATAAACTATACATAACAAATATCTACTTTAAACAATTATCGGGATGAGATTTTATAGAGAAAGGAAATATTCCTCATTCCATACTTGCATGAAGGTCTGATTCCATACTTAGGTAGTTTTTGGATCGCGGGTTGTCGGGCTGCGGGCTGGAAATTGGGCCTCTATTGTTCCATGGCCTACAAAGAGCAGCCAGAGTTACGTGATATATAAATTGAGAAGCGGGCTTGCATACTATTTTAATTTTAAGGGTCTTTGTGGAAAACAATATGAAGGACATGTGGTAAAGATGCAAGAAATGACATACTCTGTATACGTTTGAGTAGAAAGAAAGTAGTGAATACAATTTTATGACATTTATATAAAAAAATACTAAAACGTGTTACATATTCCTGCAAATTTAAAGAAACATATGTGTGTGTGTGTGTGTGTGTGAAATATGATATCTCAAATTTGAGTGAGTTATTTGTGTCATACTTAATTTTTAAAATGACTAGGCAGGAGAAAATATGCATCAGAAGAAAGAGAATTGAGATAAAATAAACATAATGACTTCACATTCAACATAGTTGAAGATAAAAATCTAGGAACACATAAAAGAAAAAAAAAATAGCATTCCCGAATTAGAGCATGCACTAAACTCTCATTCCATACTTAGCCAGTTTTTGGATCGTGGGTTCTCGAGATGGGGACCTTAAAATTGGGGTTCTATTGTTCCATGTCCTACAAATAGCACCGAAAGTTCCGTGATATACAAATTGACAATGGGATCTGTGCACTATTTGAATTTTGTAAATGTGTTGAACCTGCACAGAATAGATCTAGCTAGAAAATACTACACACATTTGCAGAGAGAAATTAAGAAAGAAGAAGAAAGATAGAAAGAATAGAAGAATTCTAATTAACCGTATTCCACACTCAAAGAGTGAATAATTTACAATATATATAGAATAAATGAGTAAATATTGAGCCATAGTGGTGGTCTATATTGATCTATACACACACCAACAATTACAAGAGTAAATGACCACCTAGTCTAGTCTCTCAGGCAGTTACGAGAGTGAACTGCCACCTAGTTGAGTTAACTAGTCAACTAGTCTTTAGTTAACTGACTGAACAAAGAGTAGTGAGTTGGTGATGATCCCAATGTTGCATGGTGACAAAAACCAATGCAACATCTAAACTCAACTCAACCAGTCAAACTAAAGTGTCAACTGAAAGAGAATATTCTCTAGGTGGAATATTCTCCCCTAAAATATAGGAGACTAGATAATGACTAATTATAACTAATAAACAAGGAATAATCTTAGGAAAAATACATCCTAAGTGTGTGTGAAGTAACTCCAACACCCCCCCTAAACATCACTATGGTGAAAATAAAGAATGGGCCCACCACGCTTCTACATGGTATCAGAGCTAGATTGAATCTAGTGGATTGTACACAGTTTTATTTGTAGGTATAGATCATCAGGAGGTGCAACAAGAAACAATGGATCATCTCTCTCAGCCCACAAAACTCTTTCTAAATCCTTTCAATTACTTTGAATGAAAGACAGATATCTCTCTGCTCCTTCGAAGTAAAGGGCTTTACCGGGTAGCAATGGGAATGGAGAAAGAATTGACTGTTGCAGTGGAGAAGATAAAGTATTTCAATAAATTAGATGAAGCAATTGGGATGATATGCCTATAAATTTTCAGATATCTCCTCTTTCATGTCAGTAGATACACTACTCCCAATCTGGTCTAGAGCACATTGGAAGGACTATTCGGCAAGCAGGATGCAATGAGAGTGCATCAACTGGAGAATGAACTCATATCCCTAAGTCCAATTCATTTCAACAACCTACAAGAAATTTTCACCAAGTTCAAATCCCTCCTCATTGAACTTAATGCATGTGGAGTCATGAAAGAGGAATAACAACTCATCCTTTCAATTCTCTCAAAATTAGGCCCTGAATATTCCGTATTTGTGTCGTCTTTTCAAGCATCTAAATTGACTCAGGAAAAGTGGAAAATGCCTCCATTGAATGATTTCATTGCAACATTGACTCAAGAGCAAGCTAAGTTAGTCCAAATGGGTTCCATCAAGTGTTCCAAGAACCAATCACTTGCGGCTACTAATCCTCCAAAGAGTAGTGGAAAAGACAAGAAAAAAGGAATGGGTAAATTTCCTGAATCAAAGAAGGAGAGATCCGCACAATTTTCAGATGACTCTTCTGAGCCTAAGGGTAATAAGAAGAAGAAAAGAACACTTTGCAGCTACTATTCCAAAGGTTTTCATCCTGAATAAAATTGCATGAGGAAGACTATCGATGAGATGGCTAAAAAATTGTAGCAACATAATCTCACAGTGCCCGAAAATGAAAAGAAGAAAGATGATAACAAAACGGGAGGGAGAGAACGAAATGGTCATGCTTTAATGGATGTGACATCCACTCCATCATATTGTATCCTTGATTCAAGTGCATTGAACCATATGGCTTCATCAAAAGATAAATTTTCCTCCATTGAAGAAACCACCAGATCCCCAATTTACTTGGGAGATGCCACACCCGCAAAGGTGTGCGGAGAAGGAATTGTTGATCTTGAAGGGGGCTACTTCACAAATGTACTTCATGTTCCCTCTCTATCCACAAATTTTCTCTTGATATATCATATCACTCATTCTTTCTCTGGAAGGAAGGTGAAGTTCACTCCGGACTCCACAATGATTACCGACATTTCCACAAGCTCACAACTTGCACATGGAATTGCAGATCACAGTTCTCGTTTGTATTTCTTCTCCCACTTTGTTCCTAAATCTATTAGAAATATATTTCTGTCACAATCTAATGATATCATTAGGTTATTTCATGAAATATTTGGCCATCTAAACTATAAGTACTTACATCAACTCAACAAGGAAAACATGGTAGAAGGATTGCCAGCTATTAAATTCACAAGCGGTGTATGTCAATGATATATTCTTGGCAAGCATCCAGAGAAAATGTTTGAAAAAGGGAAGGCACAGAGAGATTCTTCACCTCTTGGGATGATTCACAGTGACATCATGGGCCCATTCCTGCAACCTTCAATCAGTAAGGCTCGATATGTACTCACCTTCATAGATGATTTCTATCGCTTTACTTTGGTATTTTTTTTGAAATTAAAATCATAAGTATTTGAATGCATTATAGAATTTAAAGGACTTGCTGAGAATGAGTATGGGCGTAATATTAAGATACTCAGTACTAATAATGGGGGGGAGTATGTAAAAAAATATGTGCAACAACTTTGTATTGATGCAGGTATACAACTACAACACACAATGCCATATACACCACAGTAGAACGGTGTTGCAGAGAGAAAAAACCGGTCCTTAAAAGAGATGGGAAATTGTATGCTACAATCGAAATCATTAGCTCCCAAGATATGGGATGAAGATATTAATTTTTCAACATATATTCAAAACCGAGTTCCTCACAAATCACTCAAAGGCACCACTCATTTTGAATGTTGGACCGGTAAGAAACTGAAAGTGTCACACTTTCGTATTTTTGGTTCATGAGCATGGGCTCACATTCCGACAGATAAGAGGAAGGATTTGGAGCCTCAAAGTGTTGAATGAATATTTGTTGGATATCCTAAAGGTGCCAAAGGATATAGATTTCTGGACTCTCACACTGAAAATTTCATTCTAGCTCGAAGTGTGAAGTTTGAAGAAGAATCACTGCATGATTTTTCAGAAGACCATGCTAAGGAACCGCTTGTTGTCATTGATAAGGAGGATTCAAAAAATTATTCGAGAAATTTAGAGCAGCCATCAGAGAATCCTTTTGGGTATGGTAGAGAGGATGAAGAGCAGGTCATGGTTTTTCCAACTCAGTTTCCAACTTGGGCAGAGAAAACCCTGCAAGATGCGGGTGAACTAGTCGGTGATCCGACAAATACAAGAATAACTATATCACAGTTTTTTGGGGCTCCTCAAGCCCTGGATGCCAAAGAACCTTTGCTTCCCATACATTGGTATATGTCACTTGGTTCAGATCCAAGGTCACACTTTGAGGCTGTTGGAAATACACTCTGGGAAGCTGCCATGGATGAAGAGTACTCTCCTCTTATGGACAACAACACATGGGACATTGTTCCACTTCCGAAAGGAAGAAAGCTTGTTCGATGCCAATGGATATATTGAAAAAATATTGTTGCATATGGTGAGATCAACAAGTACAAATCTCAACTTTTTTCAAAAGGATACTCACAGGTACATGGCATAGACTACAGAGAGACATTTGCACCTGTTTAAAAAATGGAGTCTATTCAACTATTTTTGCCCATTGCCGCTTCTCGCAGATGCGAAGTTCATCACATGCATTACATTTACGAGATGATCCGTGACATAGTCATTTCACTGTAGTAATTCTCCATAGAGCAGCAGGTTGCATAGATCTTCACCAAGTCCTTCACTGAAAATAAATTTTCAGAACTGAGAGCTATGCTTGGAGTGGTGGAGACAACTGAGTAGGTCACTTTTGGCCACTCAACATTTTTTTCCTCTTTTTTTTGGCGGGGGGGGGGGTTCCCATGATTTTTTCCCTCTTTCCTCTTTTCATAAGGAGTTCTTTTATATAATGAGTACCTAAAATGGCCAAGTTGTCGAGACTCAAATTTTTTATCATTACAGTTAGGCTTAAGGGGGGGTGTTGGAGCATAACCCTAACTTACATTAGTTTATACCTATCTTAACTCCTAGATCTTGGTTAATACATTCATTTACACTTTATTTCACCTAATTTGGCCACATAGAGAAGAAGGGTGCCTCATCCCTAGATTTTAGGGAAAACTGCTATTTTTAAATCAAGACTCAACTCCCAGTTCTTGATTTTCTTGATTTATTCATGATTTATTCCAACTCCCCCATGAAAAAAATCATCTATTATTGGGGAATGTGCACCTTCTCTTTGAGTGAGATATTTATTCCTTAATTAATGATTTTCTATGTTACTATTATTAGTAACTACTATTTCGGGTCAGTTAAGTGAGTTGGAACTGCTTCTCTTGTCAGATAAGTGAGCCTAAGTGAGATAATGCACATCACTTGAATTTTTTGGAAATTAATGAGTGTGTGACATGTATATTTAGTAGTATAGGTTGAACTATGTGGTCTCCCTTAGCTTATGACACCTATTTTAGCTATTTTTAGCTTTTTTTGACTAGAATTTCTATGTTGGAAATTCTATATATTCACCTCCTCTCTTCTTTTTGAGGATGGTTGCTGATGTATATTCATTTTTTATTAATATAATTCTTTGATTTATGGAGAAAAAACTTTCTCTCATCTTTTGAATATCAACAAATTTCATGTGTTCAATTTAACTAGAATTCTAGATCTATCGAGGTTACCTTGTGGGAAACCCCCCCCCCAAAAAAAAAAGAGGAAAAAAATGTTGAGTGGCCAAAAGTGACCTACTTAGCTGTCTCCACCACTCCAAGCATAGCTCTCAGTTCTGAAAATTTCTTTTTAGTGAAGGACTTGGTGAAGATGTCTGCAACCTGCTGCTCTGTGGGGCAGTACCGCAGTGAAATGACTCTGTCACGGATCATCTCGTGGATGTAATGCATGTGAATCTTTATGTTCTTGGTCCTCTGCCTATGAAATGGATCAATCAATATCTGAATGGACCCCTGATTGTCATATAATATGACAGTCGGAAGTGGATACTGAATACTAAACTCGGAGAGAATCCCCCGCAACCAAACAGCCTATGTAGTTGCATTCACTGCACCTCTATAGTCTGCCTCTGTTGTAGATAAAGAAATCGTGGATTGATTCTTACTAGACCAACAGAATGGCCCTGAACCAAATTTGAAAACATAACCAAAGGTGTACTTGCATTTTGTACCATCGCCATCCCAATTAGAATCTGTGTACCCAAACAGTGAAAGTGGGCAATCTGCAACATAAAAGATACCAAAACTGGGAGTACCTTTCACATATCTAAGTATTCTCTTTACATATTTCTAGTGAATACCATGAGGCTCCTGCATATATATATAAAAAACTCCTATTGCAAAAGAGATATCAGGTCGGGTGTGAGTAAGATACAACAAACTCCCAACTAACTGTCGATATAGTGTACTGTTCACCAAAGGTGTAGTACCTGCATCCTCAAATCTAATCCCTGAAAGAAAGGGAGATGTTGTCGGTTTGAATTATGTCATATAAAAGCATACAAGTATATATTATGCATACTTAGACTATGCCATCTTGATCCCTGAAGTAGACTAAGAAAATTCAAGACCAAGAAAGTAGTGAAACAGTCCCAAATCTGTCATGGAAAATCGATCGTGCAATGTTGATTTTGCTGAATCAATAGCTGAAGTAGGGTTCCCTATCATCAATAAGTCATCTAAATAAATTAATATCAGAAAAATGAAATCATCATGTTGCATCAAATAAACATTCGGATCAGATTTGCATCGAATAAATCCAATGGAAAGAAGGAAAGAATCCATCTTTGCATACCAAGCTCTGGGAGCCTGTTTTAGGCTATACAAAGATTTCTTTAATCTACAAACGAGGAAAGAGTTATGAATGTATCCCTATGGATGCTCCATATAGATATCCTCCTTGAGATATCCATGAATAAATGCACTCTTCAAATCCATTTTGTGAACTTCCCATCCGCGAGAAGCAGCAATGGCCAAAGCTAGTCGAATGGAGTCCATTTTTGCAACAGGTGCAAATGTCTCTATGTAGTCTATGCCATGTAACTGTGAGTATCCTTTTGTGACAATTCAAGCTTTGTACTTGTTTATCTCACCATATTCAGAAATATTTGTTCGATATATCCATCGACATCGAACAAGCTTTCTTCCTTTCGAAAGTAGAACCAAGTCCCATGTGTTGTTGTCCATAAGAGTAGGGTACTCTTCATCCATGGCAGCCTCCTAGAGTGGGTTTCCTGCAGCCTTAGAGTGTGAATGTGGATATAAACCAAGTGACATAAAGAAATGTATTGGAAGCAAAGGTTATGTGGCATCTTGGGCTTGAGGATCCCCAACAAACTGTGATCTAGTCCTTCTTGTATCTGCAGGATCAACGACTAGTTCACCTGCATCTTACAGGGTTTTCTCTGCCAAAGTTGGAAACTAAGTTGGAGAAGCCATGAACTTATCCTCATAATATATATCAGACCCAAAATTATTCTCTGATGTCTTCTCTAAAGTGATCGAAGAATTTTATGACTCCTCCTCATTAGTGACAACAAGCGGTTCCTCGACAGGGTCTTCTGAAAAATCATGCAGCGATTCTTCTTCAAACTTCACACTTCGAGCTAGAATGAAATTTTTAGTGTGAGAGTATAGAAATATATATCCTTTGACACCTTCAGGATATCCAAAAAATATGCATTCAACGCTTTGAGGCTCCAAATCCTTCCTCTTATCTGTCGAAATGTAATCCCATGCTTGTGAACCAAAAATACGAAAGTGCGACACTTTCAGTTTCTTACTAGCCCAACATTCAAAAGGAGTGGTTCCTTTGAGTGATTTTTTAGGAACTTGGTTCTAAATGTATGCTACACAATTAATAGCTTCATATCATAGTTTTGGAGCTAATGATTTCGACTGTAGCATACAATTGGCCATCTCTTTTAAGGACCAGTTTTTCCTCTCTGCAACATCGTTCTGCTGTGGTGTATATGGCATTGTCTGTTGTAGTTGTATACCTGCATAAATAAAAAGTTGATGCACATCTTTGTTGACATACTCCCCCCCATTATCAATACAAAGTATCTTAATCTTACACCCAGAATCATTCTCAGCAACTGCTTTAAATTCTATAAGGCATTCGAATACTTCTGATTTTAATTTCAAAAAAAATACCTAAGTAAAGCGAGAGAAATCATCTATGAAGGTGAGTACATATCGAGCCTTACTGATTGAAGGCTATGGGAATGGGCCCATGATGTCACTGTGAATCATCCCAAGAGGTGAGTAAGCTCTATGTGCCTTCCCTTTGTCAAACTTTTTCTCTGGATGCTTGCCAAGAATGCATCCTTGACATACACACTTGTGAATTTAATAGCTGGAAATCCTTCTACCATGTTTTCCTTGTTGAGTTGATGCAAGTACTTATAGTTTAGATGACCAAATATTTCATGCCATAACCTATTGATATCATTATATTGTAACATAAATACAGTGCTAATATATTTAGGAACAAAGTGGGAGAAGAAATACAAACGAGAACCGTGATCTGCAATTCCATGTGCAAGCTGTGAGCCTATGGAAATGTCGGTAATCACTACGGAGTCCGTAGTGAACTCCACCTTCCTTCCAGAGCCATAATGAGTGATCTGGTATATTGAGAGAATATTTTTGGAACGAGAGGGAACATGAATCACATATGTGAAGCATCCCCTTTCAAGATCAACAATTCCTTCTCCGCACACCTTTGCGGGTGTGTCATCTCACAAGTAAATTGGGGATCTGGTGCTTTCTTCGATGGAGGAAAATTCATCTTTTGATGCATCCATATCGTTAAATGCTCCTAAATCAAGGATACAAGAGGATGGAGTGGATGTGAAATCCATTAAATCATCACCATCTTGTTCTCTCCCTCCCATTCTATTATCATCTTTCTTCTTTGCATTTTCGGGCACCGTGAGATTGTGTTGTTGCAATTGCTTAGCCATCTCATCAATTTATTTGAGATGAAAACCTTTGGAACAATAGCTGCAAAGTTTTTTTTCCTTCTTCTTCTTACCCGTAGGCTCATTAGAGTTATCTGAAGATTGTGCGGATCTCTCCTTCTTCAATTCAGGAAATTTACCCGTTCCTTTTTTCTTGTCTTTTCTACTGCTCTTTGGAGCATTAGTAGCCGCAAGTGATTGGTTCATGGAATACTTGATGGCACCCATTTTGACTAACTTAGATTTCTCTTGAGTCAATGTTGCAATGAAATCATTCAATGGAGGCATTTTCCATGTTTCCTGAGCCAATTTAGATGCTTGAAAAGATGATACAAATACGGAATATTCAAGGCCTAATTTTGATAGAATTGAAAGGATGAGATGATTTTCCTCTTTCTTGACTCCACATGCATTAATTTCAATGAGGAGGGATTTGAACTTGGTGAAGAATTCTTGAAGGTTGCTGAAATGAATTACACTTAGGGATATGAGTTCATTCTCCAGTTGATGCACTCTCATTGCATTCTGCTTGCCGAATAGTCCTTCAAATGTGGTCTAGAACACATCGGGAGTAGTGTCCCCACTGACATGAAAGAGGATATCTCTAGAAATTGATAGGCATATCAGCCCAATTTCTTCATCTAATTTATTGAAATACATTATCTTCTCCGCTGCAACAGTTGGTTCTTTCTCTGTTCCCATTGTTACCCTGTAAATCCCTTTGCTTTGGAGGAGCAGAGAGATCTTTGTCTTCCATTCGATGTAATTGAAAGGATTTAGAATGAGTTTTGTGGGATGAGAGAGATGATCCATTGCTACTTGTTGAGTCCCCTAATGATCTATACTTGCAAATAAAATCATGAACAATCCACTAGATTCAATCTAGCTTGGATACCACGTAGATGTGTTTAACCTACACAGAGTAGATCTAGTTAGAAAATAATACACACATTTGCAGAGAGAAATTAAGAAAGAAGAAGAAAAATAGAAATAATGGAAGAATTCTCATTAACCATGATCCGCACTCAAAGAGTGAATAATTTACAATATATATAAGAATAAATGAGTAACTAATGATCCATAGTGGTGGTCTAGATTGATCTGTACACACACCAACAGTTACAAGAGTAAGTTGCCACCTAGTCTAGTCTCTCAGGTAGTTACGGGAGTGAACTGCCACTTAGCTGAGTTAACTAGTCAACTAGTCTTCAGTTAACTGATTGAACAAAGAGTAGTGAGTTGGTGATGATCCCGATGTTGCATGGTGACAAAAACCAATGCAACATCTAAACTCAACTCAACTAGTCAAACTAAAGTGTCAACTGAAAAAGAATATTCTCCAGGTGGAATATTCTCCCCTAAAATATAGGAGATTGGATAATGACTAATTATGATTAATAAACAAGGAATAACCCGAGGAAAAATAAATCCTAGGTGTGTGTGAAGTAAATCCAACAAATTTTAAGGGGTCGTGTCCCAAAATTTTAGCATTCGCAAATTAGTTTTCTTTGCATAGTTTTTACATAGGGTTGTGGAAAAAAGCCCAAAAAATATAGTACCAATGTCTGTTACATAGGGAGGTGGAAAAAAGGACCAAATAAATAACATTCTTGAATTAGTTTTCTTTGAAACAAGGGTTATGGATACAAGAAACTGAAATGTATTAAATTATAGGTTCCTGGAGAGCATAAATTATACATAGCAAACACACAATTTTTTAAAGTAGATATTTAGTTTTATACATACGAAATATGTACTTTTATAAAGTATGGGGATGAGATTTTATAGAGCATGCATGAATCCCTCATTCCATACTTGCATGGAGCCCCGATTCCATACTTAGGCATTTTTTGGAACGCGGGTTGTTGAGTTGGCAGGGCTGAGAATTGGGCGTCTGTTGTTCCATGGCCTACAAAGAGCACCCACGGTTCTGTGATATACAAATTGACAAGCAAACCTGCAGACTATTTTAATTTGAAGGGCCTTTATGGAAAAAGTATGAAGGAGATGTGGTAAAGATGCAAGAAATGACATACTCTCTATACGTTTGAGTACAAAAAAAGTAATGAACACAATTTTATGACATTTACATAAAAAATAATGAAATGTGTTACATACTCTTGGAGAAAATATGCATAGGAAAAAAAGAGAATTGAGATAAAATAAACATAATGACTTCACATTCAACATAGTTGAAGATACAAATATAGGAACAAATAAATATATAAGGAGACAAAAGAATAGTTTTATTTGGAATATATGAAAAAAAAATAGTTTCTTACATATCCCTGGAAATGTAAATGCATTTTCCATATAGATGGGGACTGGGGCTCTCGCAAACCATAAAAAAAATATTTACAAGAAATAGGATTGTGGAAAAAAGTCAGACAAAGTAGAATGTAATACCTGAAAAGTAGAAATGGGAAGATTAGTTTTTAGCTATAGATTTCTACTTAGAAAAATTGGAATAACTGGATTGATAAAGAAAGGACTATCACTATACACTTACAGGGATCGTACATATAAGTAATTTTAGTTTTTAGTTGGTCATGCCTTTCGTTGTTGGGTTTTGTGGGTGGCCTGCTCAAATTGATGTCGTATTCTCAAGTTATGTCGATATGTTTGTTTTTCCAAACAGGAAAAAAAAATGTTGATTGTACAGTCCGTAGAATGCCACGTGGCAGCTAACTGTACAGGTCATATAACCACGCAACTGGCATGGAAACATAGTTGGCGCATACGTGGAAGTATTCATACAACTAACATGTCAGGCCCAATCAGTGATGACGTGGAAACTTCTAGAGGTGACACGTGGCATGGTGACTGGGCATACAGAAGCTGATGTGGCAGGGACAATTGCACCAATCCAAGGATGACACATGTCACCACTATAAGGGTTACATGTGGAACACACGTACAACTTGTGTGGTAGGTATGACATGTGGCAGACACGCTGACTGGGAAGATGAAAAATGTAGTCCAATTCCATTTTGACAAGTGGCATATTCATAGGCAAATTAAATGGTGCCATGTGTCCTAAATGTGGACTGCCACATGGCACCCCAACATTCGTTGGTTGGGTAAAACGTTTTGAGTTTCATGGGATTCAATCCCATGACCTCTTTGTAGGATAAATTCCATGGGGAAGTCTGGGTACCAACCCTCCACAATGTTGCTTGTTATACCATTGCCACTTTAAAATATTTAAAGTGCTTTAAAGGATAAAGGGGGCTTGGGCTAAGCCCCAACCCGTAGGTTTATTGATATATATATATATATATATACACACACACATATATATATATATATATAAACAAAATTAAAGGGGGTGCTCCACTACATTAATTTATGACAGGTGCGGGTACCACGATCCTACACTCCACGGTTCCAACATTTACCATATGACCGAGGGTTGCAGTGAGTGGAATGGCACAGATAGGAATAGAATCTGGCCCCGATCATGTGGGAGAATTCCATATGACCCACTCTATGATGTAGTGGCATAAAGGACTAGGGATAATCCCTCACTCTTAGGCTTCCACCATATTGCGCCATGTGACCTGGTATTACGGAGGAGGGGCCAACGCGCAACCCCTAGGGGGATGGAGGTTGGCCATATGACCTCATATGACTGTGTTTAAGGAGAGAACATTGGGACAGAGAGGCTTATCCCTTTATATGTGCAAAAGGTGGGTTTATAACCATATATTAGTGATTTTTGATGGATTTTTGGCCCTTTTGGGGGGATATTGGGCCTTTTTTTAGGCCAGATCTTTGGGGGGAAGTTGGGAGATGGTTACCAAAATCAAGTATATATAAAAAAATCCTTATTAAGGCCATGAAAAAGTATTCAAAGGAGGTTTATGATGAATATTTTCCAATCCAAAGCCATTTTTATGCAAGGAAGTTGTTGAGGAGTGCACCTTTGCGGACCATTTTTGGGAGCTCGAGACATCCATTTTGAGTGTCGTTTCTTCTGTTGGGTTCTTGAGAGCTAGTAGAACAATACCAAATATTTTTTTTAACCTTTTGGCACTGCTATAATGTACTTATTGATCTTTGAACAGAAATAAGAAAGCCTCACCCACCGAGACAAAGGCCTGGAGGCGTAGGCAAGATTGTCGAATTCCATTATCACATTGGTATAATGGGTTGCTACTATTTTTCTATTTTTAATTATTCTTCATTTCAGTTATGTACATGTTCATATGGAGGCTATGTGTATTCTATAATTTTTACTCTTTCTTTAAACTTCCTAATTGGTTAATCAACACATGCTTAATAACTCAATCATAGTCGTGTAAAATATCTATGGAGATTTAGAATACTGGAGGTTTAATGGTGATTAGTTAGAATTATGAACCATTTAGAATGGTTCATAAACCGTTCCTCAACCGCATCATCATATATATATTTTTGTATTGTTATATTTTATTAATTTGGAACAAACTCTTCTTTGATTTCCTCATCTCCAAAATGTTATTAATTGATTTTCTTCACTTTGATTTTAAGTTGGTATCAGAGCAAGGTTGGGATATTGTGAGAGGAAGATAGATATTTAGTGAGGACCCCACACCTGACCACTATGAAGTCGGAGTGTGGAGAACCTGGAGGTCTGAGTGTACGTGGAGAGGGTGTGGAGCACCTGGAGGTCGGAGCATCCCCACTGACTATTGGTGCTTCTACTGATGGTCACCTTGACTGTTGAATGTGTGAATACCTGAATGTGTGGTGACTCTAAATTCATTAGTTTTCGAGGCTATACCATGTCGTTTTGTTTTCCTTGGCTGGGAGATACCACGTCGTGAAGAGGAATGTGGTGCATCTCAATCCCTGCGTCCTGAGATTGTTTATGGTGTGTCTCATTGTGAGCCACAAATTAGAGTGTTGTGGTGCATCTCAATCCTTGCGTCTGATCATTGTTTTCATTAAGGAACGCATCTGGAGTCGAGGCCCATTTTACAGGCGAGACCAATAGTTTTAACCATGTGCTGAGATTGAATTTGAATCATTTTAGTGTGATTGGATCACTGGTAGTCAACCTATTTTTTATCGCAGGATAGATGGAGCATTCTTTGAAGGATTGCAGTCTCCAGTAGCATGGAGGAGAATCTAGCTACGACTCATATAAAGGGTTGCACAATTCTATACGATAGCAAAAATCGTGTGGAAATATCGTGGCATGGTGTTATTGGGAGGTGAGAAGAGATCGATCATGGTATCCCTGTGAATATTTTCATATATTAAATTGTTGAGTAGCGGGATTTAATTGAAAATGTTGCAAGTTTTTTGCATGAATAAGTTTGCAGATATGGTGAATCTGCTGGCATAAACCTACCTTAATGAATTCAATAAGTTAGATGGCTGAAATTTCATCAATTGGAAATTCAATATGCAAACATTGATGGAAGGTTGTAGTGTATGGATGATTGCGAAAGGAGATGAAGTATGACCTGATGCGGTTGCAGGCTCTATAATGACAACAATCCTAGACTAGGATAAGCGAGAGAAAAAATCCAAGGTATTGTTGAGAATGTCTGTTAAAGATAGCATAATTGCGCATATTAGAGATGCTAAGACTTCTAGTGAAACGTGGAAAGCACTTAAAGATCTGTATCAAACTAATAATACGAATCACATTCTTTTCCTAAAGAGTAAATTAACAAGTATTAAAATGGATATAAATGAGTATGTGACTTATTTTCTTGGGTGAATTAAAGAAATGAAACATAAATTGGGAGATATAGGATAAAAAGTATCAAACATTGATCTTATCGCAATTTCCCTAAATGGAATGCTAGAGGACTATAAAATGTTTATAACAGGCCTTGCAACGAGGGAGAAAGATCCCACTTTGAGGAACTAACAGGTATATTGTTGCAAGATGAAGAGAGGCACACAAATTTGAAGCCTCAGAATTTAGACTCAGTACTATGGAAAAAGAAGAGGTTCCCTAAAGGGAAACCACGAGAAGGAGGCAGAAGAGGAAGTTCATTTCAGAGGAAGTCAAAGCCAAATCAAGGTATGCCATCGAATAGAAATAAACCTAAGTGATTATATTGTGGTAGGCATGGGAATATTGCCAGAGAATGTTATAAGAAGAAAAATGATGACGAGGCTAGGAATAAAAATAGAAAACTTTCTGGACACTTTGTAGAAGAAAACTCGAATATTGACCCAAAAGATCTCAAATTGTTTGTGTCGAATGTTGCGTTGTCTACTGAAACTAATGATGTTGATGCTTGGTTTGTTGATTCCGGAACTTCGATTCACATGATATGTAATAAGAATTGGTATACAAAATTTAAAGAAACACATAATGGTGCCCATATTTATCTTGGAGATGATTATTCTTATCAAATCAAGGGATATGGAGATATTCCAGTAGCACTTCAGAATTGTACTGTCAGACACATTCGCAATGTTGTGTAGGTCGTTGGGATAAAGAAAAAATTGATTTCTGTGTCCACCATTATAGATCAGTATTTGAAGGTCGGATTCTTCAAGACACATTGTATAGTGAAGGACTTGCAAGATCATTACATAATTGTTGCTTCAGAGGTAAGAGTTGGAGGCCTATACAAACTTGATGTCAGTAGAAAAGATCATCAATCTTTAACTTCTGCGACTATGCCTACAGAAACTCTTTGGCACCAAAGTTATGGTCACATTAATTATCATGATTTGTTGTTATTACAAAAACAAAGTATGGTTGAAGGAATCCCTATGTTGAAGAATGAATATGTTGCTTGTGAAGGTTGTGCATTAGGAAAGATGCACAGAGATGAATTCCCCTCTAATCCTGATAGGAGAAAACAAGATTTATTAGAACTTGTGCACACTGATGTTTGTGGACCAATGCAGACAAAGTTGCTAGGAGGTGCTTATTATTTCTTATTGTTTATTGATGACTGCACAAGATACACATGAGTTTATTTCCTCAAGAAAAAGAGTGATGTTTTTGAATACTTAAAGAAATTTAAAAACATGGTGGAGAAGCAAACAAAAAAACCCATCAAAATTCTTCGATCAAATCAAGTACTACAAAGATCATGTAATAGTACAACAATTTATAGTAACCCACACCCCACAGTACAACAGAGTCGAAAAAAGGAAAAATAGAACTTTGCTGGAGTGTGCACGAAGTATGATGAAAGGTAAGAATCTCTCAAATGATTTTTGGGTTGATTCCATTAGCACATTTGTTTACTTAAAGAATAGATGTCCAACAAGGTGTCTTGATCATAAAACTCCTTTTGAAGCCCTGTTTGATTCTAAACCAACAGTTAATAATTTGAGGATATTTGGGTGTAAGGATTTTGCACACATTCCAAAGGAGAACAAGAAGAAGCTTGATGCTAAAGCTATAAAATGTATTTTTGTAGGGTACTGATCATAATTTAAATCATACGAGTTGTTTGATCCATCTACTCACAAAGTGTTTGCAAGTAGAGATGTAATCTTTCATGAATAGGCAGAAGGAAACAATGAAGACAACAATCATGAAAGGTTGCAGGTACTTATTGAAGATGAAGAGGTCATAGAAGAGAAGAAATAGTAGGAAAAGGCACCCAGTGACATAAATACATCTAGCAGTGAAGAAGAATCTTCACAAAACGAAGAAGAAGTAACCAACGAATTGAGAAGATCTTCATGACAGGTTCGTCCACCTAAAAAATATAAAGATTATGCCCTAATGAGTAATATTTCGAATTTCATAGAACCCATGAGTTTTAATGAAACTAATGAACATGAAGAGTCGAGAGAAGCAATGGAGGAAGAATATGACTCTATAATGAAAAACAAAACTTTGGAATTGACTAAATTTCCTAAAGATAAAAAGTCTATAGGTTGTAAATGGATATAAAAACCTAAATTCAATGTAGATGGTAATATAGATAAATATAAAGCTAGATTGGTGGAAAAAGGGTATTCATAAAAAGAGGGCATTGATTATGCAGAAACATTTGCAACAATAGATAAATTAAACACTATAAAAATGTTAATTGCACTAGCTACAAAACACCATTGGAAGATTCACCAATTATATGTAAAGTATGCATTCCTGAATGGTGAATTAAGGAGGAGATTTACCTTACTCAACCAGAGAGGTTTGTGAAAAGTGGTCAGAAACATTTAGTATGCAAATTAAAGAAATCATTGTATGGATTGTAACAAACATCTATGTCATGGTATGAGAAGATACATTCATTCTTTCTTCGACAGGGTTTTATGAGGAGCAAAGGTGATCCAAATTTGTATACCAAGTTTGATGAAATGGGCACATTGTATTGATTTCATTATATGTTGTTGACTTAATTATTAAAGGAAATTCAAAAACAATGATGAGTGTAATCAAGAAGAAGATGTCACGGGTATTTGAAATGAAAGATCTTGGTGAGTTACATTACTTTCTCGGTCTTGAAGTTTGGATAAATGTTGTTCAAACCTTTGTGTCTCAAGGAAAATAGATTAGAGAAGTACTTAAGAGGTTTAAAATGGATCAGTGTAAAGTTTCTTATGTTCCAATGCAACAGAACATGAAACTTTACTGCGATGATGGTTCGAAGGAGGTAAATGATATAGTTTATAGACAGATGGTGGGAAGCCTGAACTATCTCACTACAACCAGACCTGACATAGCATACTTTGTTAGTGTGATAAGTAAGTTTATGGATAAACCTCTAGAAAGCCATTGGATTTGTTGGATTGCTGAGAGGGGGGGTGAATCAGTAATAACGTAATTATAATCCTTTTTCTTCAAATGTTATATCAATGTAGAATTATTATCCAATAATGAGCAGTAATAAATAAACAATCACACACATGCACAATACACCAGTGTTTTACGTGGAAACCAAAATCGCGAGAAAACGACGGAATGCTTTTTCTTATATGTCTTGAAGAATTACATTCATTGGAAGCACCAACTTCCTTTGTTTTCCAGCTGCAACTGGAAGGAGGCTCCAACCTCCTAGATTCTCAGGCTACAACCTGAGGGAAGCTCCAACTTCCCAAATATATGGCTACAACCATAAGGAGGCTACAACCCCCAATGTTCTCCGGCTACAACTGGAAGGTGGCTACAACCACCTGTCCTTGCCCCGTCCTCCCACCTTGAAGTAGAAGTAGAATGATGGAACCACTGTCACACTATCACTGTAAGATATACTGCTGTAAACCTGTACCAATAAGTATGAACCATGCATCAACCTGTACTAATAAGTCTGAACCATGAATCAACCTGTATTTAACCTATAATCAACCTGTAATCAATCTGTACCATAAACAAGTGCATCAACCATGCACCAACCTGTAATCAACATGTACCTTAAACAAGTGCATCAACCATGCACCAACCTCAACAAAAATCCCTCATCAATTTCATCATCCAAATCTGATTTGTACCTCTGTAATAGA
>ML788450.1:174923-280508 GCA_009831015.1 Picea engelmannii
TTATAATACACTCATCACTTCACTTTATTGTTTACCTTTTAAAATCTCTTAAACCACTTTGATTACTTTGACCTTTTGGGGCTTCTAGATGACATATGAGGGTCCTCCAACTTCGTAAGGCCATAACTCTCAAAACGTGAGGATTTATGTGACGTTATACATACCACTAGAAATGGAATGACATGTACTATCCATATATAATAGTATTATCTGAAAATATATCATAACTCATACCATTACCCATCAAACAATCTTGGGTACATTACCCAAACCTGGGGTCTCCAACTTCTCATGGCCATAACTCTCTAACCATGAGGAATTATGTGACGTTCCACATACCACCGGAAATGAAATGACATGAACTATCCATCTAGGATATTTTACCTGAAAAATTCACTTTCCTTCATCTCATTATTCCGCAATTAAGCATGGGTTCTCTTACTCCACAAAGCGTCTTCCCGTGAGGGCTTTCACCATAAGGGGACCACTTTGGAGTTCATCCATATTTACTTTTTATCAACCATGAAAAAACAATAATGAGTCATATTTACATCAAACACTATTGGGTCCATTACCCAAAACTTTGTGCTACGGGTCTTCAAGGGTTGACATCAATGACAACCAACCTTAATCAACATGATTGCAACGAAAGGGGTACTCAGGTATCTCAAAGGAAAACTTGATTATGGTATTAAGTATATTGATTAATTTGATGTTGAGCTAACAGGTTACTCAAATTCAAATTGGGTTGGCAATCGAGATGATCATAGATTTACTACAGGTTATGCTTTTGGCATTGGATATGAGATTGTTTCATGGAGTAGTAAGAAGCAACCTATTGTATCTTTGTCATCCATTGAAGCAGAATATAAAACATTGTGTGCAACAACTTGTTGAGTTGTTTGGTTGAGAAGACTACTTCAAGATGTTGGAGAAGAACAAAAGAAATCTATGATAATCAAATGCGATAACCATAGCTCAATCAAGTTGGAAAATAATCTAGTTTATCATTCAAGGACAAAGCATGTTGATACTCAATTCCATTTTGTTCGAGAAAAGATGCAGTCTAATGACATTTCTTTAATATATTGTAACACTAGTGAAAATGTTGCTGATATTTTCACTAAGCCTCTTGGGAAGATTAAATTTGAATTGTTTAGGGAGATGTTAGGTGTGGATGTAAAGCCTTTCTCCATTAAAGGGGAGAGTTAGAATGATGGAGGTTTAATGGTGATTAGTTAGAATTATGAACCGTTTAGAACTGTTCATAAACTGTTCCTTAACCACATCATCGTATATATATTTGTGTAATGTTATTGATTAATTTGGAACAAACTCTGCTTTGCTTCCCCCGTCTCTGAAATGTTATGAGTCAGTTTTCTTCACTCTGTTTTTAAGTGTCCTATGCCATAAATTCATTTTTATATCATCGCGGTTATGACATCGAATGAGATTGGTCAAGAAAGAAGGGGGTTGTAAGCTAGAATCAATGGTTTTGATTGGCAATTTGACTATCATTTTGTTTTATCAGATCAATATTTACAATAAAGTTGATTTAGTAGTTAGACTATATTATATCTATATTTTTGAAAAGGGTTTATAAGCTCCTATTCGAAAATCTGTATATAATTTATTTTAAAAGTAATCATATAATAAAAAGTGAATAAGGAAACATCCCATTTCAATTTTTATGTACCATCAACTTTGAGCAGAGAAACACTCTTAAAAGATCATAGATTGTTGCACTATCCAAGATGTAGGGAGGGAAGGGAAAGTAGAAGGCTCTCAACCCCAAGGCCAAAAATAGTTCGGCCAATTCAGTGGTCCTCTCACATAACTTTGCAAGTACCCACCCTGAGCTTATACTTATAGATGCACATGTATATGAGAAAAATGAGATGGATATGGTACTTGATGAATTGAACATTTAATGAAAATGCCATAAGAATTAAGAAGATAGTGGTGAAGTATTTAACAAAAGATCCCTTTATTCCCGCATCTCGTTATAATATTCCCACCCAATCGTGCCCAAGATAAAGTTGCTAAACTCTATCCAAATGGAACAAAAATTTTGAAGAATCCCAATGGACCAAAGACTACATGAGGGAAGATGGTGCGAGGTTTAAAGGTTTGGAAAGTGACGGACGAGAGAAGTGGTAAAAGTTTCAAATCACCCCAAAATTAAAGAAAGGGCATGATGGATTAGTTTGAAAATGAATAAATGTTGAGAATAGGTTGGTTCCTTCAAGTGAGAGAGGCCTTCAACACCTACCATTCAGTGAAGGGTTTTCATGTGGTGGAAAATATACAATTCTTTTGGATTATTTGATTTTCTTCACCATTGCGTTTTTAGTGATCGACAATAATACAAGAAAGAAGGCACATTTTCATGAAGAGGAGCCTTGTCACTCAAAACTAAATATGTAATTTTATGTAAGACTCTATAGACAAGAAATATATCTTCCCGAGGGAAACATTCAATTTAATTGAAACAAAACCCACCTTAACCGGTTTATCATGATGGATTGGCCCAAAAGAAAAATTATACAAATCCATTTCATATCTTACCTTTCTCACACATATCATGATATTAGGCAATGAACCTCAACCCACCAAAATTTGATAATGATTTGGAATTATTGCAATATTTTAGTATTTTAGAAGAAACAAAAGAACTCAGCCCGCCAAAATCTAAAGAATGCCTTGGAATTATTGCAGCCTTTAAGAAGAAACCGTTCAGAAATTTCAAACAAAACAGCCTTATGCAATGTGAGGATAAGACTTAACGAAAAGGGTGGTCCTCCTGCAGAAATGTGCAATGTGTGGGTAAGACTTTAGTATTATGAAAAAGGGTGTGAGTAAGACTTAATGATTACTGCTTGGGGTTTAGTGTCCATCTATTTAGGTTTAAATGGAAATCACTATGCAGTTTACTGTAGAGTTTTTAAGACTGTGATAGATAGAATATATACAGTTGGATATAGCTTGATGTATATATCAAAACAATCTTAAGATATATATACTAATAGTTGTAATTTTAAAGACTCTGCAGTAGGTTGCATATTGATCTCCTGCTCAAATCCCATGGGTGACCCTGATGACACTGGTATGAAAATCAGATAAGTCCTTATGAAAATGAGGTGTACCGTGTGAGTAAGACTTAATGAAAAGGGTGGTGCTCCTGCAAAAATATGTAATGTGTAGGGAAGACTTAATGAAAAAGGTGTCCCTTCCTCGTACTGCATGGGGTTTAGTGCCCATGAGTGACCCTGGGTGACCCTAACGACATTGGTATGAAAATCGTGTACATATGAGGGGCACCACAGAATGCCAGTGTTTCAAATTTATGGATGAGGTGGACAATGCAACCCATGTTCACAGGGGTTGTTGTTGTACGTAGATTAACAAAGATTTCTTCGGCCCTTCATTTCTTATAATAAGGCCAGAGAACGTGTTTTTCAACTGGCAGTGGACCGAAGATATGGACATGAGTATGTACTTTTGAAGAAAAGGTATGAGGTATTTGTTAAATATAATGTAACCTCAACAGGCTGACTGTACACTGCCAGCTATCCTGACCAGCTGTACTTTCTATTCTTGATTTTCTTGAGCCTATTTAGCTCAGCTATTTCCCTTTGCATAGTAATCTTCTTCATGTACTCGTATTGTACTCTTCTTCATATATTCTAATATACTGTTTTATGTTCTATTCTTTCTCTCTGCATTTCTTGCTTCACAATTTATCATGGTATCAAAGCTACAGTAGTAAGCCTCTTCACACAGGCTGGAGAGAAACATGATCCTCAAACAACACAGAGCTTTCACGGATCTTGAGAGCATTCGACATAGACTTTTCACAAGTCTTGGAGAGTTTTCCATTATACTCTCGAAAGATCCTCGCAGGAAACTTCCACGAGGAAGCTATCTACTCATACGCTCAAAAGATCAGCTTAAGAATCTCACACGAGGTCGCAGAGCGTGCTACGCTCGAAAGCTTCAAGGAGTAGAAACAAAAGGAGGAAGCGGATACTGAGAAGAGAGTGCATAAGAAGAAACTTTAAAGATTCTTGTAATTTTCAAGAATCATCAAAGAATTCACGAAGAAGAGCTTCATAAGGCAGAAACGTTGGAGATTTCACGGAATTCGTTCAAATCTGTGAAATATTGCTACAGAAGGCAACATCGTTTAAAATATTTTTGGAAATTGCTCAAATATGTGAAAGATTGCAGCAGAGAACAAAGAACTTGTGAAATTCTTTCAAATCTTTGAAAGATTCACAATTTTTTCTTCCGCAGGAGAAAATTCCTTCAAATGCAGCAAAGATCATGTCTAACGCGCAAAGAATAGCCATCGCAGTCGTAAGAATTGTCCTATGAATAGATCTGAGGAGGAAATCCTATTCAGAAGGGATGAGGAGAGCGTGGAAAAGGAGAAAGAATTGCAGTGGTTAGATCTGACGTAGAGGACCAACAAACGTTGGATCCGCGAGAAAGTGCACAAGGTTTAGTCCTCTGAAATGCACAAGAGAAATTTTGACTTGTGAAGTCGCGAAATCCAGACATCATCTGGACCGTCCATCAAGAGACACGTGGTGAGATCTTGGAATTTTTCTGACTCGCAAGGTGTAAAGGTCAGAAGACTTTCGTGAGAATTTGCGAATCGCGAAATCATGAGTCATTCTGGACCGTTGGATCGAGATAGATCGTGAGCCGTCGAGATTATCCCATCGCAAAATCGAGGATCGAGAGTTGGACGAGCGAAGGAGACTGCTCTCCAAAACTCCGATACGCGAAATCGCGACATCACAAATCACGAAATCCCAAAAAGATTGTGAGTCGTCCATCTCAGAGGACAAGTGGTAGTAGATCCAAGTGCCATCATTTTGGCATTTCGGAGTTCGAGATATCAGAGGTCTTGTTGACGAAAGTCGCGACACTCCACGATGAAAGTCCCAAAATCACGAAGCGATCACAGTCATCCATTCATTTGGACACGTGGCGGAGAGCGAGGAAGCCATCGGCATATCAACTACTTAGGTTTCAAGTAGTCAAAGGATTTGGAGTCGCAAGTCGCGATATCGTGAAACGACAAGGACTGTCCATCACAAGGGGACGCGTGTCAACAATCTAGGCCTTCGGGGAAAGTCCCGAAAGGAAAGCGCCATCGACATTTCGGGAATCGACTTTTCGGGAGTCGAGAGACCAAGTGGTCGTACGTTTGAGTGGAAAAACCTCGAAAGCAACTGTGGTCATATCAGGAGAGGTCATGTGGACCAGAAGTATAGCCCAAGGGGCTAACTGAAGTTAATTCCATTTCGGAAAATCGGCATTTCGAAGTTCGCGGTTTCGAAAAATCTGGGACAAGAGTTCTAAACTCGTGAAATCCCGATAGGATCTGGACCGTCAGATCACAGGAATATCTAGACCGTTGAATTGTCAAAAGGCAAATTTCGCATTTTGGCAAATTGAAAGACAAAGAACCAGAAAATCTCGTAGCGCTTTAACATCAAGGCACGTGGTCACATTGCACGGTGACTAAGGCCAAATTCAAGGCTGATAAGCTCTCTTCGGCCATTGACAAATCGACGTTTCGACGATCGGAGGTTGGCAAGACAAGAGATCGGAGGACTCGTATAACGAAGTCCCGACGTCAGAATCGTGAAGCCAAAAACTCGCGAAATCTTGAATGCAAAGTTCCAAAGTCACTGCAAATTACACGCAGGAGACAAGTAAGTAAGAATTGTTTTTTGTTTTGTTGAATTCCTTAAAAGATGGCGACGTCTAGAAATTTAGGACCAACACAGGGTCCGATTCTTCTTCGAAAGAACTATGAGTTCTGGTCTCTTTGGATGAAATCCTTCTTGCAAGCACAAGAGTGTTGGGATCTAGTGGATCATGTATATGTGGAACCAGATCCAGCAGACCTGTCCACCATGACTAATCAACAGAAAATTGCTCAGGAAACTCAAAGAAATAGAGAAAATAAAGCTAAATTTTGAATTCAAAATTCTGTGGATGACTCGATTTTCTAAAAAATCATAGGTGTTGGTACTTCAAAACAGGCCTGCGACATCCTTAAATCTTCCTACCAATGAAATGACAGGATCAAAACAATTAAACTGCAGACCTTGAGAACACAATTCGAGACTCTAAGAATGACAAAGTCCAAAAATGTGGATCAGTTCATGACCAGAGTCATGGGCATCGTGAACCAAATCAGATTGACTGGTGAAACCATCACTGATCAATGCATTGTTGAGGAAATCCTCAAAAGTTTACCAAAGAAATTCGAAATGGTTGTAACAACAATCCTTGAATCCAAGGATCTGTCAAATTTCTCAATAGATGAATTAATTGGTTCTCTGGTGACACATGAGACCAGACTGCATCTCACAGATGAGTCAATCTCCAATGCTTTCAAAACTCAATTCTCCTTCAGCACAGGGAGAGGTAGAGGAAGAACCAGAGGTCACCAAGGAAGAGGGAGCAATCAAAGTAACCCTCACTCCAGTAGAGGTAACAAACAATAGTATCTGAATCAAAATTTCCAAGGTCAAAGACAACAACAACAAAATCAACATCAGAATTTCCAGCCTCAAAGAGGCAGAGGGAGAAGATCAAATGAGAAATCAAGCATACAATGCTATTACTGCAAAAAGTATGGCCACTATGAATCTGAATGCAGGAAGAAGCAAGCAGATCAGCTCTCAGGCAGAGCACATGTGTCAAATCATACAGAAGACACCTCAAGAGGTATGTTTCTCTCATGCCACAAGACTGAAGAACAACCTAAAGATCTCTGGTTGCTGGACAATGGATGCAGCAATCACATGAAAGGTAACAAAGATTTACTTGCATGCATTGATTCTTCAATCTCATCTGATATTACACTTGGAAATGATTACTTAGTCAAAGTTCAAGGAAAATGAACTGTTCCTATTCTTACTAAACAAAATGTCAAGAAAGACATAAACAATGTCTATCATGTTCCAGATCTGAAACATAATTTGTTAAGTGTAGGAAAGCTCATTGAACATGGCTATAAAGTACTTTTTGAGGGAGCATCTTGCAAGATATATGACAAAATCCCCAGCAGAAAATTGATTTCTGAAATCCATATGACTCCAAATAGGATGTTTCCCCTTACCCTCAGAACTACAAATCTGATTCAACCATATGCACAAAGTGCATCCACCTTGAATGAAACTATGGTTTGGCATACAAGATTTGGACATCTACCATTTCAGAGTCTAAGTATTCTTCATAAGAACTCCATGGTCAAAGGTCTTCCTATCTTTAAAGAGCAAATTCCCCCATGTGAGTCTTGCATACTTGGAAAACATAAGAGAACTAGGTTTCCACAGTCTTCCACTCAATCCAAACAACATCTTGAACTTGGTCACATTGACCTATGTGGACCAATGCAAACAGAGTCAATAGGTAGTAGCTTTTACTTTCTAACATTTATTGATGATTTCAGCAGAAAAATATGGATCTATTTTCTCAGACACAAGTTTGAAACTTTTGCAAAATTCAAAGAATTCAAGGCAGAAGTTGAAAAACAGAGTGGCAGATACATCAAAGCACTCAGGTCCGATGGAGGAGGAGAATACACCTCTAGAGAATTTTCAAATTTCTGCAAATCACAAGGCATTATCATGCAAACAACAACCAGGTATACTCCACAACAGAATGGAGTGACTGAAAGGAAAAATAGGGCAATAATGAATATTGCAAGAACACTTCTCAAAGAGAAAAGTTTGTCAGATACTTTTTGGCCCGAAGTAGTAGCATGCTCAGTTTATCTCCTGAATAGATCTCCAACCACAAGTTTAAATATGAAAGTTCCTCAAGAAGCATGGAGTGGGACAAAGCTCAATGTAGCGCATCTAAGGACATTTGGATGCATAGCATACGCTCACATACCTTCCAAATTAAGGAAGAAACTTGATGATAGAAGTGAGAAATGTATTTTCACTGGATATAGTGAAATAGCTAAAGCTTACAAGATTTACAATCAAATCACCAAGAAACTAATTCTCAACAGAGATGTAAGATTTCTAGAAAATCAATTCTGGAATGATTCAGAAAATCAGCAGATGGACAGTCAAAATCCATTGCTACCAAGTTCTGAAAATGCAGAAAATTCAGGACAGCAAGTACCTCAAACTATTCTTCCAAGATTGCAGGTACAAAGGAAACCTGAAAATTCTCAGGATAACTCAAATTCCAGCAGAGAATCATTCTCTGAACCTCAAAATCAGAGAACTCGAAGTTTGAGAGAAATCCATTAGCAGTTGGATGACTTTGAACAACACAACCTTTTTGCTTTAATGTCATGTCAACCTACATCCTTTAAGGAAGAAACTAAGCAGCCACATTGGGTTCAAGCCATGAACCAAGAAATTGACTCCATTGAGAAGAACAAGACATGGGATCTTGTTGATTTTCCAAGTCACAAGAAAATTATTGGTGTCAAGTGGGTTTACAAAACTAAACTCAATGAAAAAGGGCAGATTGAAAAACACAAGGCAAGACTTGTTGCCAAAGGATTCTCAGAATAACCTGGTACTGATTATGGTGAAACTTTTTCTCCAGTAGAAAGACTAGACACTATGAGGACTCTATTGGCCATAGCAGCCCAACACAAATGGCAAGTTTACCAGATGGATGTCAACTCAGCATTCCTGAATGGTTTCTTAGAAGAAGAAGTTTATGTCGATCAACCACCTGGATTTGAAGTCCAAGAGCACCCAGCCAAAGTATATCGGTTGAAGAAAGCCTTGTATGGCTTAAAGAAAGCTCCAGGAGCTTGGTACAACAGAATTGACACTTATCTGATCAAAAGTGGTTTCAACAAAAGTCAAAATGAGCCAACTCTTTACACCAAAACAGATCAACACGGTAAAATTTTGATTGTATGTTTATATGTTGATGACATGATCTATACGGGAAATCTTGAGTTAACAAATTTTAAACATGCCATGCAATCTGAGTTGGAGATGACAGATCTTGGCATAATGAAATATTTTCTAGGGATTGAGGTTCATCAATCGACCAAAGGAATTTTTTTCTGTCAACAAAAGTATGCATCAGACATCATAAAAAGATTTCGCATGGAAGAATGAAATCCAACAGAAACCCCATACCACTAGGCACAAAATTAAGTAAGAATGATGAAGGTCCTACAGTGGACTCTATTTTGTACAAAATATTAGTAGGCAGTTTGTTGTATCTTACAACAACTAGGCCTGACATTATGTATGCAGCCATCCTTGTTTCCAGATTCATGGAATCCCCCAAAGATTCTCATTGGAAAATGGTGAAACGAATTTTGAGATATGTTGCAGGAACTCTCAATTTCGGCTTATGGTACACTAAATCTGATAGTAATCAACTTTATGGTTACACAGACAGTGATTTTGCAGGCAGCCTAGATGACAAGAAAAGCACATCTGGACATGTTTTTCAACTGGGCACAAACCTAATCTCATGGGCATCAAAGAAGCAACCAATTGTTTCAATATCTTCTGCAGAGGCAGAGTATGTCGTTGCTACCTCAGCTTCTTGTCAAGCTGTGTGGCTGAGAAGAATATTGAAAGATATGTCACATACAGAAAAGGATCCAACTCCTATTTTCTGTGACAATACTTCAACAATTTCTCTATCCAAAAATCATGTGTTTCATAAGAAAAGGAAACACATTGACACTCGTTTTCATTTCATACGTGAGCTAGTCAATAATGGTGATATTGTACTACAATTTTGTGGTTCTCGAGATCAGCTTGCTGATATCTTTACAAAGCCACTAGGAAAATCAGTATCCAGTGTTTTCACTTGCTCATCTAATTGGCAAGGGGCAGGATTTGAATGAGGCGCAAACATAAATAACGTTGGTGTCAAAAAAGAAGGGCAAGGGATGGTGTTCAAGAGGCCAGGTAGGTCTTCCATCTGTTTCTATCCCTTAAATGTGGGAATTAAATAAAATTGTTTGTTTTACGATGAGTTATTCTATTCTTGAGGATAAAGGGAAGAATGGAGGAGTTTCTTAAAAATACCAGAAACTTGTTGCACGATATAAAATGAATTTCAATCTAACAATTTAACAAGAAAATGAAAGTTAGTCCAAAATTTTCATGTCACTCCTAATGTGAAAGTGACATTCCAGATGCCTACGTTAACCAAGCCACCGATTTTAACCGAAGCTCCGGATTCCATAGGTCACCTAACCTATGGAATATACTATTATTAAGTATTTGGTTTGTCAGATACAAGAAGAAAGTATAAACTGAAGAATTGATTTATTAATTCATTATATAAAGTGGGTTTATTATTTCATAAAGAAAATAAGTTCATAAATTTATTTAAATTATAATATTAGATTAGATTATTATTATTGAATCAATTATAATTTTTTAATCAGTTAATAATATTTAAAATATAATTTAAAATTAGATTATTATTATGATTAACTTTTATTATTCATGATTACCTTTGGTTCATTATTATGCTTTAATTATGGCATGGCACATAAGGAGTCAATATGTTCCAGTGCAATTTTTTTTACATTAAGCCTATGTTACATGATGACTTAATAGGATGCCATGTTTATACAAATTGGAATGGGAAAAAATGCGACCGAGTACAGACAGGTGGGTATAAAGTTGAAGTACATGGAAACACAAAAGAATTAGCATTCATGAATTAGTTTTCTTTAAAACAAGGGCTGGTGGATACAAAAGAAATTGAAATTTATCAAGTTATAGGTTCCTAGACATAATAAATTATACATATGAATTTTGTAATTTTATAAAGTACATATTTAGTTTTATAGATACGAAATATGTACTTTTACAAAGTATGGGAAAGAGATTCCATATTTGGCAGTTTTTTGGATCGCAGGTTATCGAGCTGGCGTGCTGAAAATCAGACTCTATTGTTCCGTGCCCTACAAATAGCACCCAGAGTTTCGCGACATAGAAATTGACAATTGGAGTTGTGGACTATTTCAAATTTAAGGGCATACGTATGTTACAAAAAAAGTACCATCATCATAAACTATAGATACCAAATATGTAATTTGATTAAGTAGATATATAGAGCATGGGGGTTGTCAGGCTGGCAAGCAAAAAATTGTGCTTGTGTTGTTCTGTGCACTACAAATAGCACCCAGAGTTCCACTACATACAAATTGACAATCAGACTTGTGGACTATTTGAGATTTAAGGGCCAATCTCTGTAACATAGGTTCGTGGACAAAAGCATAAAAAAATAGCAATACTGAATTAATTTTCTTTAAAACAAGGGTTCTTGGACATAAGAAAATGAAATATATGAAATTATAAGTTCGTGGACAGGAGAAATTATACATATCAAATATGTAATTTGATTAAGTAAATATATAGAGCATGCACGGATCAAGTAGATCGCTCTCCACGGATCAAGTAAATATATAGAGCATGAGTCGTCAAATTGTGGGGAATCAGGACCGTTGGATCAAGTAGATGATAGACCGTAATTTTAGAATTTCGTCAAACGAAAGTTCGAGATGTGTGGATGCACGAACTCCTTATGCCCAAAACTTTGAAACAAAAAGTGAAAGTAGTGGGGCCCCATGACATCGCTGGGAGTGAGGTGGACCTTCTTAAGGATACCATGTGTCACTACCTTGGTGGGCGACAGTTGTGCTATGGGCCTGGAGGGTAAGGAAATCGAATTTTTGAAAGTTGGGGGTTGGAGAGGGAAGCGAGTATGAGAGCCTCGAGGATCGAAATCCTGAAACCCGAACTCCTGAAGTCCCGAAATCTTTGAAGATGGAAGAACCATAGTGGATTTTAACTATTGGATGTTGGGTAAATGTGGGTCGTCGATCCACCCAATTTACATGATTTCGGTAAATCGAAACTCCAGGGGATAGATGTGTGTGCCTTAAACTCTTCGAAGTTCGAAAGCCCGAGTAGCACCTAGTAGTCTAGCATTTAGTCAAGACCTTTGGTTACGAGGATGGGGAGAAAGAGGGAGCTATCACCCAAAAATTACAGAGCCGAGAAGAACTCGGAAAATTTGTGAAGTCGAAGAGTTTTCTTAAATCAGAATGGTTTTGAATGTTTGGAATTTTCTAAGAATGATGACCTGACAAATCCCTGTTGTCTGCATGTGTGTTTGCAGAAGTTTAGCAAGTGCCAGAACCGAATAGGGTTGTCGTTGAGAGTAGAGAATGGAAGAGGTGTAGATTTCCTCCAATTCAGAGAACGAAAGAGAAGGAAGGAATGTCAACTTGGGAGTCGAAGGATTAAATGCTAATGGGCAAGGAAAAGAGATGGATAAGGAAGGAAACATGATGAAAAACATTGAAAGATTGCAGAAAGATGCCCAGGCTCGCCGAGATGATAGCCGAATGCTCATGAAAGTCAGGGATAAGCATGATGAATTCAACACAAGGATGTTAAAGAGTCTGGAAAGAATAGAAAAGAAATTGCAAAAGGAGAGTGACTCAAGCAAGACAGAGATTCACAGGATACCAAAGATGAAAATAAGATCAAGGAGTGTCATCAGACATCATCGTCACTCCCCAATGTTACCCATGATTTTGGTCATCATGATGGTGTATTGATGATGGTGTACTTAGGCTCCTCATAAGAACTTTCTCTTGAGAAAATTGACATTCATCTCTTCCCAGAAAACATACTTTTGAAGAGAGTTCGTAGGTTGCTAGTATCCCAGGGTGCAAGAATGACCCATTCTCGCAGGCTTCCTTAAGCTAGGGTGCGAACTTCTCGCACTGTGTTACATAGCTAGGGTGGGAACCTTCTCTAAGGCTTGGAAAAAGATGGATTCTCGATGGTTCTACAAGGGAATCTTCTAGAATAATGGGTTGGCATTCGAATGGTTATCCTTGTACTGGATTCCCTGATATTGTGGGATCATTCTTATCCAAGTAACCATCTCATTCTCTCCTATATATTGATGGAATTCTCATGGAAAAGGTTAAGAAAGATTCATTGGAGAATTGGTGAAAGAATTGTGTGAAGGACTTAGCTTGAACAAGAGCTTGGAGACTCTAGCAAGTCTATCAAGAGGATTTGATCTTCTTCATACAAGGATTGAGCAGGTGTGTGTGTTGGAGCTAAGGGCCACCGAAAGGGATCTTGCAACATCAAGGCGATCAGGTTGTAATCTTATACTTTCAATTAATATGATACAGTGGCATGTCCCTTTCCCATAAAGTCATTCTCACTTTATTGTGTAACTCCTTGATCATACACATAAGTTGACAGTTGAATCTATTTTTCTATATCCACTTTGGTTGGTTTCTATCGTCTTGGTCTTGACTTCACGAGAGCACCGGAGCGAAGCGGGAGAAACAAAAACCCTAGGAAGCGATACAAAGGTATGCTACTTGTTTCTTCCTACTAGCTAATTCAATGGTCAAAACTTAGGGAAAGAGTCATGTCCTGTCCTATTTTGTTCTAGATCCAGGTGGATCTAGGGAGATCTGTTAGTGTCCACACCTACCGATTAGTCCGATAACAAAATTGGCGACTCCACTGGGGATATAACTCGTTTTCTTTGTGGTTTTTTGGTATTTTTCCTTGGCCATTTTCTCTTGCCTTACCTTTCCCCATTCATATCAATCTTTGAGTCTTCAGGATACCCTGATAGACCCTCTGGGTCCAGAGGCCTCTTCAAATTTTGTGTCGTTTTCCAAAAATTTGATTAGTTTCAAACATTCTCGCACTGCACTCCACAGTAGCCTGCGAGAATCTATAGATTTCACACCCTTATTTTAGGTTCAGTGCGAGGTTCTCGCACTCTGCCCAAAGCTCACCTGTGAGAATCACCTATTCTCACACTGTGTAATACTCTCAGCCTGCAAACCCATTTTTTCAAAAATTTTGCTTTAAGACTTTGACATGAAAAACTGCCCAAATCAGTTTAGGTGCATCAAAAGAGTTTATTGGACCATTTATTGATGTTCTCTTGTCTTTGTATTTTGTGCACGAACAATCTTAGGCTTTCAAAGGCTCTTCTTGTCACTTTTTTCTTGACTTTCGTTTCTTGACTTTTCTTGGCAAAGATATACTCTCTGATTTCGGAATCTAAGTGTGCTTGTTTGGTTAAGGATCGGTGATCGGTTGAAAGTTGAGCTTCTTTGTCTTTATAATTTGCTTATTTTTTGAAAGATCATCTTTCTCATGCAATTGAAAAGACTAGTTTGGTTTGCTTGTTATTTTTGTTTCCATTGAAAGAGTGGTTTGGGTTTTTTATCTATTGTTTATTCATTGGTTTTTTATTTTTTCCACTCTCACCATCATGATGTTGGTCCTTTCTAAAAAGTGAACAAAGTTTTTCTTCCGAAAGCATTTTCGTTTTCGAAAGTATTGAAAATCAATTGTTGAAATTATTGAAAAAGGAACAATAGAGAATTTTTATTTTTTGCATGATTTGTTGCAATTGCATTTTAAAGGAAATTGTGTCTTGTAGTTCAAGTTTGATCCAGAAAACTTCTCTTTCCCTCCCATACATAGGATTCATTGAAAGAAAATTGCTATATTTCATTCTTATCCATGCATCGTTGGGTCAGAGTCTTATACAACATCAATTTCATCTCCGCTTCCTTTGAGTAACAACAACCCTTAATAACACTACGCAATTGTAAAATTTAACTAGTAACTCTTTTCTAGGGCTCTATTACACCAACATTTAGCTAGGCTAGCACTTTGGAATAGGTAGAGAGATACACTCTCCAAAGCAAAAAACACACAATAACATCTTGTGTTAGGGAGTGTTAAATTCCATTTACAACATCTTGTCCTGGGAAGCCCTTCTCACACAAGGGTCAAAAACGAGGTCGCATTGATATTGACAGAGTTACTCACCCTACTTTGTTGATATCGGTGTAGAGATTGCACGTATTACGGGGATCACTTGGAGGTATACCCACAATGATGAGTGGAAGCCTTTTAAGTTTATTTCAGGCTAGATACCTTGCCCTTGCGTGTGGATCAGACTGTCGACTGTCCCCCCAGGCTTTATTGTTCTTGGTGGTAACCTTAGTGGCCTATCTTTCTAGGGTCTTACACAAGGTGACTGTGAAGGGGAAAGTCTTCAAGGTACCTGGAATCGACGTTGACCAAACTCACTTGGGCTCCTTGGAGGGTATACCCACGATTATGTGTGGGAGCTTGCACCAGGGTGTAAGTCCGTTAAGCAGGTCGTCAGCGTAAATTTTCCACCGTAGCCCAGCCCCTTCTCGTCTCGTTGTTGTGACGTTGGATTTCATCACCAACTAGTGACTTCAGAATTAGAAGTTCTTCTTTGATTGGTCTTACTTCCTAGATTTTGTTTACTAGCGCGTGTTGTTTGTTTACCAAAGTTGACCATAATATTTTCTTCATGAAATTTATCACTCGGTTACCATAGCTCCTCCACGTCATTTGCATAGAATGTAGGGTTTATCTCCAGAGAATCTAGAAGGTTCTCAACCCTTTCCTACAAGTACACTTGAGGGATCTCCTCGACAAAGTGAAGTCACAGCCGTCACCACGCCACAACTGGAACGAAATGACTCTCTAGAGCATTTCCGAATTACTAATACTCGAGAGGACTTCCGAATTCACCCCGATTCTGAGCGACCATTTATGTGACTGAATTTTCTTGGAGACTTAGTTGTTACATCTTATGGATCACCAGTTGGACCCTTTCCAGGCATAGAAGGCCAAGATCTTTTCTGGTCTACGAGCGTTTTCCGACGGGACCTTTTTGGTCCAGGCTCACCTGTGATTTCTGAAATCACCCCACCTGTGATTTCTGAAATCTCTAGTCCAGAGACAGTGCCATTTACTACCACCTATTACTTTACCGTCCCTATCGAAATGGCCCATCACACAGATACTACGAGTGTTCCAACCAGGTTTACTTCGGTTAGTCTTGCTCCCATCAGCACACCGCATACGCACAACGTCACTCCGACACTACCACCTGGATACTGTGCATTGAATGCTTCCATTCCCACTCCTACTCAAACCCGATCCAGCTCTCTTGGTGGTCCTTCTTCTTCTGGGCACTCTCTTCCCAGTTTTATTCCGACACTCCCTCAATTTCCTTTTGGAGGACCTTTCTCGTCTTCTATTGGTAGTCTTAATCCTAGTGGCACTATTCCATCATTCACACCAACTTACCAGATTCCTATCGGTTGACAATTTCACCAAGGTGGTATGACTCAACCCCCTCTGAGTGGGAAAATTCCTTTTGGCACACAAATCCCAATTGGAACACAACCCCCAATTGGAACACCACCTTCGATAGGAGGACCGACCCCACCTTATGGGAAAAACATACCTCCGTCCTTGGCCCAATATTGGAATCAGTTGATACAACATCCTCCTCAATCGACTGGGGGGAAACAAATTTCAGCTGCGTCAGTAATACCCCCTAGTATGGGCCAACCATATCCAGGTTCGTTCAATCCTATTTGGGGCTCGAATGCTCAAACTCAAGTCCCTGTTCCGGGGTACAATCCTATGAGCTACTATCCTCTCAAACCACCACCGAATCTGCATGGGTCTTCACATTATATGCAGACTGCTTATGGTCCTACTGGTTTTCCGACAAGGCTTCCTCCTCAAAGCCACCAGTACCCGCAGGTGAATCGACAGTTACCCTTCATAGCCACTTTGGATCTTCCGAATTTGTCAAGGATTTTAAATGATACAATTCGTCACTCTCCCCAATGGCATGCTATACCAGCCAAGCTACCATCAGACATTCCTAAATTCGACGGCAAAGCGGGAGAGGACCCAAACAATCACGTTATGACTTTTTCACCTATGGTTCTCATCCAACTCATTGATGGATGAATCTATTCGTTTACGTCTTTTTCAACGAACCCTCACAGGTTCTGCTGCGAAGTGGTATATAGAATTTCCACGAGGTTTCTTCTCTGACTTCAACACCCTAGCTATGGATTTCCTCACACACTACTAGTTATCGATTCATTATGACACGGGGACCGATATTTTGACTTCCTTCAAACATAACAAGGCCATTCATATATCCGATCACATTCATGAGTGGCGATGAATACGACATCTCATTAAACTTGAACTCCCCAATCAGTTGCTGGCAGAATGGTTCACAAAATCATTTGTGAATGAAATTGGTCGTGACATTTCCATGGGTGGAGTAGTCATGGAAGAGTAGGCTATAAGTCGTGCTCAATATCTTGACTTCGTTTACTCACAAACAAGTACCCTTTATGATTTTCTACCTGACTTGCCTCGTCCTTCCACTTCTGCCACTTCAACTACTCCAGCTGCCTCGCATGTAGACGACGGTGTGATTGGCACTTTCCAGGCCCAACCACATTCCACTTCAAGCACCAACCCTAAACCTGCTTCTTCTAATGTTCAAAATGATCTGTCTCCTGCCCCTCCCATAGGTAATACTTCTGAGGTAAATGTACTTCAATCTACCCCAGCCAGTAAAAGCAAATCCAAAAAGGGAAGGGGTAAGAATAAGGAGGACAAAAATACTTCTCAAGCAGAGCGAACCAAAACTACCCCTGTTGATGATCGGGATAAGAAAAAACCTCGATACCCTTGTCTTATCTTTGGTGATGATCACTACACGAAGGATTGTCCACGATGTGTCGAGGTCACTAAATTCCTTCAAGGAGCTCCAAAACCACTTACGCTGGTCGTTTTGTGCCAACCCTTCCCATCTCAACAACAGGTTTAGTTGGTCATTCATGACCAACCCTCATATTCTACTACATCTTATGTATTGATGTGTACTGGTGATTCAAAGTAGAGTGATGTTGCACTCACTACTCAAGCCAAAGATTATTCTCCCTCGAAAGAGAAGGTTGATGATCTACCTCCTTCCTCGGTACAACCCTCTCCCGCGACTCCACCTACCAATGGTCCTCTTCATATTGAATGACCGAGCCTCGAAACAGTTCTTCGACCCCCCCCAAATGGCATCATTCAGAAATCGGCTTTCAATACTCATGCTCGTGTTGCCCAAAACTACAACATTGTTGAAGATCTGGCCCAAGCACCTTCTGCGATGTCAGCCCTCAAAGTCCTTCAAAGTTGACCTACGCAACGGAAGGCACTGTTGAAAGCTATCGGTGGAATCGACCCGACATATACGAATTTAATAATCTTTGACTTGGAAGATCACATTCCAAGGTTACCCCCTCAACTCGTGTTCCAGATCCAAGTAATTGTCTCTGACAAAAAAATTTACCGAACAATTATCAATGAGGGTGCCTCGACATGTGTTATGTCTCTTGCTTGCTGGAAAGACATTGGCTCTCCCCCTTTGAATGAATCCCAAAACAATATTAAAGCCTTCAATGGCCCCGATATTAATACCTATGGTGTCCTTCCTTCGTTGCCCATCACGTTAGAACGAAAAATGGTCCAAGTCGAAGTGGAAGTCTTTGACGCTCCCCTTGATTACAATCTTATGCTTAGCCACAGTTGGATCGATTCCATGCGCGTAGTTGTGTCGACTCTTTTCCATGTGGTACGTTTCCCACATCAAGGAAAGGTCGTCACCGTCGAACAACTAGCCTTATTTAATTCCGATACCCATACTGACAACATATTGTTCATCGCTAAAACCCCACCGAGTTATGAGAATGTTAGTGTAGGCCTTCTTAAAGACTCTTCGTTAATGGGTACCTTCCCCATTCCATCTCCCGATGTTCCATGCTCGTCTATTGATTCAATTAACATGATATCCACCTTGATTCATGAACTTCCTGCGTTTCACGACCCCTTGATAGTACCTGACCCTGGAGATCATCTTCGTTACAGTGACGAAATGTCGTTAAGTCTGGTTGAATTTTCCTATCAGGCCATTCAAACAGCAACACCTTCTACCTCTTCTCTTCGTGAGTTATCTCCAGATCCTTTCCGTGTCATTTTCCCCATAGATGAGATGATCATGTCTGTCATGGAAGACACCTCTTGGGACGATGGACATCATCGTTCCATCCTCTTTCTGGAGCAAAATACCATTAACAACTACCAACGGATCTCGATTCTGTCGACTGTTTTCGTCATCTCAACCTTTCCCGAGTCTGCACACGAATTGTTTTCTGAAGGGAACTTAAGCAATATCTCACCCACTATTCCCCTTGACATATCCATCAAACCTGGAATTGTCGAAAAGGTCCATATCGGAGCTTCGTTTTCTTCGGACAAAATCGTCACCTACACATCCCTTTTTAAAGAGTTTCGTGACATCTTCGCCTGGAGCTACGAAGAAATGTTGGGTATCGACCCTGAGATTGTGATACATGAGATAAATACATACCCCGACGCTAAACCTGTCCGGCAATGCCTTCGTCCAGTTCACCCACATAAAGCGACTGCTATCAAACTCGAAGTCGAGAAACTTCTTAAAGATGGATTTATTTATCCAGTGGCTCTGATAGACTGGGTTTCCAATCTTGTCCCGGTCGACAAGAAACAAGCCACCATTCGTGTCTACATTGATTATAGGGATATCAACAAAGATTGTCCCAAAGACAACTTTCCTACCCCTTTTGTCGATCAAATTGTTGACGATTGCACCGGAAGTGAAATCTTCTCCCTCATGGATGGTTTCTTCGAGTATAATCAAATCAACATTGTTCCCAAGGATCAACATAAGACCGCTTTTATTTGTCCTTGGGGTACTTTTTCCTATCAGAAACTCCCTTTTGGTCTCAAGAACATTGGTGCAACTTTTCAATGCTCTATGTCTTATGATTTCCATGATATCAAACACATCGTCCAACAGTATCTGGATGATTTACCCTCTCACTCAATGCACCAAATCGATCATCCAACCCACCTCCGAGCCATTTTCATCCGCTGTCGGTTCTACCGTATACGTTTGAATCCTCATAAGTGCATTTTATGCATGGAATCTGGACGACTTCTAGGTTTTATTATTTTGCATCAAGGGATCTGGGTGGATCCTTTAAAGGTTCAATCCTTAATATCCCTCCTCCTTCTACACTTTGTCAGTTACAAAGTTTGCAGGGGAAAGCAAACTTTCTTCATCCTTTTATCCCAAATTATTCCTAGATAACTCATAGATTTACGCGGCTCTTAAAAAAGGGTTCAGAGTTCATTTGGGATACCATTTCCAACAATGCTTTTGAAGCTTTGAAATTATCCCTAACGCGTGCTCCACTTCTCTTTCCCCCTGATTACAACCACGATTATTTCCTCTACCTTACTGCCTCGGATTACACCATTGGTATGGTTCTCATCCAAGAGGATGATGCTAATGACAAACATGTTATATACTACTTGAGTTGAAGTCTAACGCCTACTGAAATCAAGTATTTACATGTCGAAAAACTGGCCTTAGCTATTGTGCAAGCCGTCCAACGCTTCTGGAACTATATCCTCTCACACAAGACTACATTCATTTCCAAATGCAACCCTATGCAACACATTCTTACATGTTAATTGTTAGGGGGAGAATACTCCAAATGGATTGTGATACTCTACGAGTTTGACTTGGAATTCGAACGCACCAAGTCCAAGAAGTCCTTAGTCTTTGCTGAGTTGATATGCGACTTTCCCTATTCTGAAATGGAAAATGTAGCAGCTGATTCATTACCCGATGAATCTCTTTTCCTTATTAGCACTGATGATCTTTGGTATGGTGATATCATTATATATCTCCAAACCCATACTTTCCAACCAACTTTTTTTAGTACTGACCGACGTTGAATACGCTACCAAGCCTGTCAATACATTATCCTCGGGGATACTCTTTATCGTTGGGGGATTGACTCTGTTTTTCGACATTGCCTAACGTTCAACAAAGACGAGAAAGCTCTGAATGACTACCATTCTGGAGCCTGTGGTGGTCATATGTCTGGGTATGCTACTTCCTAAAAGATTTTACGAGCATGGTATTTTTTTCCTTCTTTATTTATCGACTACATAATCGTCATTCAGAAGTGCCATGCTTGCCAGAAATATAATAACAAGATATGGTCACATCTCTCTTCTCTTCACCCTGTGGTCTCCGTTGGTCCCTTTGAGAAATGGGGCATCAATTTGATGACATGTCACCCTCACTCGGTCAGGGGGCATGCTTACATCATTGTAGTCGTCGATTACTTTACGAAATGGGTCGAGGCGATGCCGACATTTGACAACACGGGAAAGATCGCAACATTATTCATTTTTAATCACATCATAGCTTGTTTTGGTGTCCCCCAAGCTATCGTCACTGATAACGGTAGCCACTTTAGAAACTTCATGATGTCTGAACTTACTGAAAAGTTGGGTCTTCGCCATGAAAACTCAACGCCCTATTATGCACAAGCCAACGGCCAAGTCGAAGCAATTAACAAATTTTTCATAACTATGCTCCGACGAATGATAGGGATTCACAAAACAAGTTGGCACACAATGTTATTTTCAGCATTGTGGGCTTACCAGAAATATGTCAAGTCCGCTACTGGGTTTACACCTTTCTGGCTAGTCTATGGTTTGGAAGACATTCTCCCAATTGAATGCGAGATACCCTCTTTAAAACTAGCCGTTGAACTCCTACCAAACACTTCTGCTCAGGAAGAACATCTATTGTATCTTATACGATTAGACGAAACTCGACGCGATGCTACCCTAGTCATAAAATCTTAGAAAAAACGTGTCAAGGCCCAATATGACAAACATGTCAAGCCTCACATTTTCTCTGAAGGAGATCTAGTTCTCCTCTATGAACAAGATCGAGATATGCTAGGAGCTGGAAAATTCGAAGCCATGTGGCAAGGTCCTTATATCGTTCGACAAGTTTTGGAAAAAGGATATTATGAGTTATTATATTACGATGGTATCGCTTTGAGTGAACCCAGGAATGGGTTGTACTTGAAGAAGTAATATGCATAAAATCATCTATGCATGAGTACTTGTATTTTTATTGTATCATACTTCTTGTGTGTTACTATAGCTTGCTTTTGTCGTTATCTGGTCTCTGCCCTTATGTGACGTTGTGTTTGATTTCCAAATGTCGAAGTCTTCGCTACCCTATATTGGCTTCGCTGATGGCGCTAGCCGTAGTACCCAGAACCTTGCTTCCGTTGCATGGGAAATTTACGCCCCTACAAACGAACTTGTCTCCTTACGAGGTGTGTGTCTCGGTCATGCGACCAACAATATTGCAGAGTATAACGCCGTTATCGAATTTTTGATTGATGCTATATTGCTTGGAATCCATCATTTGGTTGTGCGACTCGATTCGTAGCTTGTAGTACTACAGTTAAGTAATGTCTATACTATTCGAAGTCCTACTTTGTTACGGGTGTATTTGTGAATTCACCTCTTGGAACATTATTTTAATTATATTGAATATCAACATATTCCTAGATGTCTAAATACATTAACAGATGCATTGGATAACTATGTATTAGGCAGACATTTGGATCATTTATAAATCAATCACATCAATTTTTCACACAATACAAGGTAAACCGGTAGAAGTCGTCTGTATATATAATGATCAAAAGAGTTTTTTACAAAATGTTTTGTTCGAAGACCAAAATGTCAAAATCTGAATCTCATAGCTTCTACAAAATGACATCATGGATGACGTTCATGGTAACATATGACTTCCCGGGAAACCCTACGGAGAAGTCAACCTATGGACTCTGACACTCCTACTGTGTGATGTTGATGACGTCGTGGAACCTCTCCAAGAGGCATGTCTGGAATATCTGCTGTCAAACCCTCTAGGTTTTGTTCCACTTCTTGATAATCCTTAGCGTCCCAGTGTGGCACTAGTGCTACTTCTCCTCTCCGCTGAATGGGAGAAGTATCAGGAGGTCGGTAAGGTCCAACATCTGTGTCATCAAAAAATGAATCTTGTATTTAGTCTTTGGATGAACATATACAAAACATTTGCATATGATAAAATTCACAAAAACATTTAAAAAAGGAAAAAATGTGTGTACTTCTTACCAAGTTCCCCCCACTAAGAATCCTCTGGCAGTACTAAGTTTGGATCTCCTCGGAAATCCAACCCGACATAAGCATAATCGTCAACCATCAACATCTGTGGTTGAAACCAGTCAAACAAGGTATCATCATACTTGATGATTGGTCCAGCTACGTGCCGGGCCATGAGCTGATACCATCTCAACATTCTTGGATCCCTGGGAGCCGGTAAATTCCACTCAACCTGTAGCCTCAGTAATGGAACCCTATCGAGAAAGAAGGACACTAACAAAGATCTGTACCCAAATTGCTTCAAGTTTCCTCGTCTACATTTGGTCAACTTCCTTTTCATGCTACGAAGCATAGCATCTTCCCAGTTAAAAACCCGAGGTTCAGTACACTCTGTGGCATACTGGAAGTAACTCTGTAGTGCCATGTTAGGAGCAGAGCTTCCAACCATCCGAGCTATGGTGAACAAGATAGTACGGAGGGTAAAATCCCGTACTCCCCAAATAGATAATTTCCCTTTCTTCCTCTCTTCCTCGGGAACACAGTGTAAGTGACAGTACTCACTCATGGGCAACCCACCACCTCTGCTACCAGTCAGGTTCACGTGGTACCCACGCTGTGACAGTCCAGTCAAGAAGTAAATGTCCTCAATATCTAAGGACAATGTGTGGACCCCCACATGAAATAGTTGTTGATCAGGATCCCACATATGCATAAGGTACTCTAATAACCTGATTTGGGCCCTCATGCCCGGGATACGAAAGTACTTCAAAAGTCCATAGTTCCTCAAAGAGGAAATAGTAGGTGGGTGATTTCCCGTAATGGCACTGTCTTCTTCGTGCTCCCTTTCATGCCATTCCAGAACCATTTTGATGGCCAATTACCTGCATAAGAAGCACAAAAAGAAGATTAATAACTCTATTCATAATTTGGTTTCCTTTCATTGAGAAAAATTTCAAATTTTTTTATGCTTTGTGGTTCTCGCAGGTGCCCTTTAGGCACAGTGCGAGAACCTCACAGGCTACTGTGGGATCACCTGCGAGAATGGTTGAGCGCAAGTATGGCTCACAAAATTAACTCAAAAATGAGTTTTTACCAATGAAAATGAAAAATTAAACCATGAAAGAGTAGAGGACAAAGAGCCTACCTCACTATCGTTGACGGCTCGTCGGATGGATGCTCGTAACTCATGTAATCTGACACCGAATTTTGAGGGTAAAAGAGGGGTTTTTGGGCTCAAATAGTGGAAAAGTGAAAATGATATGGTAAAAAGAGTTTTTATTTCTTTATATTTACTTTTACCATGTTATTTGAATTTTTTATAATTATTTATTGATTAAAGCCTAAACCCTACTGTCCTTTTGAGTGTAACTTTTGCAGGCGTAATGACTTTGATGTTCATATACAGGGATGCAGACATAATTTTTCTTTTTTCATCGCTTGTTTTGATTGTTTTTTATGGTTTTTGTATAAAACCTCGAGCTTGGTATTTGTCCGTTGTCACACTCGAAAATACATGAGAACGCGATTGAGCATACTTTTATCACTTTTTCGGGATCAACAAGGTTATACGAAAAATGAACCCCCCTGGAGTCCTCTTTAATCTTTTTTCAGACTCTCTAAACATGAAAAGATAGCTGAGTGACCTTGCTATTTTCATGCTCGATAAAGTATTTGAAGAAAGTGTCTGGTGAGTGATAATTTATCTCTTTTTTGGTCTCATCAGACTATTTTACGAAAAAAGGAACTGAGAGAGTTCTCTTTTAAGTGTTTTTCAAACTCTCTAATCGTGAAAAACCTTCGAGTTTTCTATCTCTGGACTCGTTAAACAAACATTGACAGACCCATCATGGGACCGAACCACTCCTTCTTAGGGTTCGTTAAACATACTTCGAAGGACTTATCCGAAGGATAAGCTTATATCAACAAGCATATGTTATCCTCCTCAAGCTTGCATAAAAATAAAGAGGTACTCGCCAGAAATGGTGGGGGAAAATTTGGGAAAGGGATATGTTCTTATATTCATATTAATTGGCAGTAAGTGTCTCTCTTGAACATGACACCCCCTATTCATTATTTGAAGCCGTTTTGGGAAATCCATTTGTCTCTCATTCGATTTGCTACAAGGTCGTTCCCTGTGTCGTCTTTGAGTCAATGGTTCCAAATCATTGGTCGTGTCATTCATATGTTCAAGAGAAGTTCATCTGAAACCTCTATTGAGTCGTTCATCTATAGTTGTTCATTCTCTCCGTGTCGGCCTTCCCCGTGTCCAGTCCAACTTACATCATAATCTGTTTCACCTTCAAAATCTGTTACTCATTTTGTTTCATTGATGGGGGATACATCAAGTCCCTCCTGTGACGAGTTTTGTTCCATCGACTTTAGCTCATTATCCGGAAACAAGACTTAGAAATTCTTTGGTACCTTGGAACTTGCATGCCTCAATGGCAGGTTTCCTTTCTTTCGACAGTGGGTTTACATCATTAACCCCTGATCGAAAGATTTCGTCGAATGTTCGACTTCAACTCATTCATTCAAAATCGATGGATTGTACTAGATTACCTTGGGAGTCATTGACATTAATGGTGATTTCCCTCGCACTTGTTAATGGTTTCATCAATGACCAGTAATCAAGTGGTTTCTGCCATGTTGGACTTCAACGCATGTAATCACATGGTTCGATTCATACTTTTGGGTGACGAGATTGAAGACCCTGGATATCATCTCTTTGTCTAGGTTATGATGGAGTATGTATAATTTGTGACACATAGATCCACTTTGTATGTCTCGTGGCTATGTCGTATTAATTTGAAATTTCTCACATAGATCCACAGTGTATTCCTGGTGGCTATGCTATATTTTGATGTCATGGATCCACAGTGTATGATTCGTGGCCATGACCTATGTCTACAATGTCATCCGTTTGTGATCTAAGTATGGGAATGCCTACCTCAAAATTGATATATATGATATTTTGTAGATGCTTTATTGTTCGCAAGTTTCCGATTAGGTGCGCTCCTGGTTTCCGACACACACATGCAGCTTACAAAGTCTTTCGACTATCACTGGTTCCAGCCTCATACTTTGGGGGACATTTTGTTACCCATGATTTTGGTCATCATGATGGTGTATTCATGATCATGTACTCAGGCTCCTCATAAGAACTTTATCCTGAGAAAATTGACATTCATCTCTTCCCAGAAAACATACTTTTGAAGAGATTTTGCAGGTTGCTAATATCCCAGGGTGCGAGAATTACTCATTCTCGCAGCATGCCTTAAGATAGGGTGAAAACTTCTTGCACTTTGTTACATAGCTAGGGTGCGAACCTTCCCTAAGGCTTGGAAAAATATGGATTCTCGATGGTTCTAGAAGGGAATCTTCTAGAAGAATGGGTTGGCATTCGAATGGTTATCCTTGTACTGGATTCCCTGATATTGTGGGATCATTCTTATCCAAGTAACCATCTCATTCTCTCCTATATATTGATGGAATTCTCATGGAAAAGGTTAAGAAAGATTCATTGGAGAATTGGTGAAATAATTGTGTGAAAGACTTTGCTTGAACAGGAGCTTGGAGACTCTAGCAAGTCTATCAAGAGGATTTGATCTTCTTCATACAAGGATTGAGCAAGTGTGTGCATTGGAGCTAAGGGCCACCAAAAGGGAGCTTGCAACATCAAGGCGTTCAAGTTGTAATCTTCTACTTTCAATTAATATGATACAGTGGCATGTCCCTTTCCCATAAAGTCATTCTCACTTTATTGTGTAACTCCTTGATCATACACATAAGTTGACAGTTGAATCTATTTTGCTATCTCCACTTTGGTTGGTTTGTGTCGTATTGGTCTTGAATTCACGAGAGAACCGGAGCAAAGCGGGAGCAACAGAGACCCTAGGAATCGATACAAAGGTATGTTACTTGTTCCTTCCTACTAGCTAATTCAATGGTCAAAACTTAGGGAAAGATTCATGTCCTGTCCTGTTTTGTTCTAGATCCAGGTGGATCTAGGGAGATCTGTTAGTGTCTGCACCTACCGATTAGTTCGATAGCACCAAATCATTCCATTAGGGAAGCACACAATAGTTCAAGCCCATCTCCTACTAGAAAGCACAAGAGATCTGGGATGGATGAATTGAAAGGGGCAATGAACAAGATCAAGCCTCCAATGTTTGATGGAGAACATAAGAAGGAGGAAGATGCCAAAACTTGGTTGTTGGGTATGAGGAAATACTTTCAAGTGCACAATTATTCCTCTCATGCAGAGGGCAGGATTGCCATGTATCACCTGAAGGGAAAGGCATCCATGTGGTGGGATCAACTTGTGCAGGTGCAACACATCAGGGAAAGGGACATCACATGGAAAGAATTCAAGAGGTACTTCGAGAGGAAATACTTAACAAAAATATATTATGACAGAAATATGAAAGAGTTCTTTGAAATCAAACAGGAAAACAAGACCATTGATGAGTATGAACAAAATTTTTTCGAATTACTGAAGTATTTTCCATTCATCAAAGCTGAGTCTGTCATGATTCAGAGGTACCTGAGTGGATTACCGCCTCCTATTGGAGATAAGATTCAATATGATGACCCAAATACTATGGAAGAAACGATAAGAAGAGTGAAGTGCTTATTTGAACAACAAAGAGAAAAGCCTACCTTTCGGAAGGCTTGGGATGACCAGAAAAAGTTCACGAAAGACCAGAGGCAGAAGGGAAATAAACCACCCTTTTTTGGAAATAGTCCTCAAGGACAGTCGTCTCTTAGAGATCCCAGGAAGGTTGAAGTGAGTCGGCCAATGTCAAGGCCACTACCTATGGAATGTTGGGCTTGTAAAGAAAACCATAGGTACAGAGATTGCCCCCACAAAAATGATAAAGTAAGAGTTCTCCACAATGTTCAGAAAGATGAAATAGTGGAGGACATGGGCAGTATAATTCCAAGGATATGCATAGCCATGGACAAAAAGAAAGTTGAGTATCAGTCGCACATGATTGAAGTAGAAGGTATGATAAAAAACCAACCATTTACTATTTTAGTGGATTCAGGGGATAGCCATAGTTATATAGACTCTAGAGTGGTAGAAAGTTTTCATTTGATAAGAAGAAAACATGAAAAGTATTGGTTAGTGAAGCTAGCTACAAGAACCAAGAGGAAATCCACAGAGTTAGTCAAGTCATGTCCTGTAGAGATGAATGCACTGATGACGAAGGCCAATTTGAACATTTTGTCATTAGGCTCTTATGACTGTCTAATTGGGATGGACTGGTTGGACCAACACCATTCCATCTTGGATTGTCGGAACAAGGCCTTCACTTTCTTAGATGAAGAAGGGAATCAAAGATTCGTCCAAGTAATTCCTAGAGTTGTTACTGTTAGATAAATCTCAGCAATGTAGTTGAAGAAGTGCTACAGAAAAGGCTGTCAATTATTTGCTGCCCATGTGGGGGAAACGCCTAAGGATAAGGTGTCAAGTATTTAGGATCATGAGGTACTTAAAGAGTTCGAAGATGTATTCCAGGAAGTACCTGGACTACCTTTGAAAAGGGATATCTATTTCTCTATAAACTTGATACCTGAAGTAGCTCCATTGTCAAAGGCTACGTCCAGGATGAGTGTGCCAGAACTAAAAGAGTTGCAACTCCAGCGCGAAGAACATCTGAATAAGGGGTATATATGCCCAAGCCTGTCACCATGGGGTGCCCCGGTCCTATTTGTAAAGAAGAAGGATGGAACATTGAGATTGTGCATCGATTTTAGGCAATTGAACAAAGTAATGGTAAAGAACAAGTATCCTCTGTCGAGGATTGATGATCTCTTCGACCAGTTGAAGGATGCAAAGATATTTTCAAAAATAGATCTAAGATTGGGAGATCACAAAGTAAGAATAAAATATGAAGACATCAACAAGACCGCCTTTAGAACAAGGTATGGTCATTACGAGTTCACAGTGGTAGCGTTTGGACTGTCAAATGCACCCGTTGTTTTTATGATCTTGATGAATGGAGTATTCAGGGACTATCTAGACAAGTTTGTCATCATCTTCCTGGATGACATTATGGTGTATTCCAAGACTGAAGAAGAACACTAACAACATTTGAGGATGGTGTTGCAGGTGCTAAGAGAGAACCAACTATATGCCAAGCCAAGCAAGTGCTCATTTTATTAGGAACGGATCCATTACTTGGGACATATTATCTCGAAGGATGAGATAGCGGTAGACCCTGAGAATATTGAATCCATTAGAGAATGGTCAGCGCCAAGGAACGTAATGGAAGTTAGATCCTTCATGGGATTGGTTGGTTATTACATAAGGTTCATCGCAGGGTTTTCCCAGATAGCTCACCCTATCACTTCCTTACAAAGAAAGGGGAAACAGTTTCACTAGAAAGAGGGATGTGAGGAAATTTTCCAGTGATTGAAGCAGTTATTAACCAATGTTCCAATCCCGAGGATTGCAGATCCAAATGCATATTTCATAGTATGCAATGATGCATGCAAAGAAGGATTCAGAGGGGTCCATAATCAGAATGGATTCGTAATCTGTTATGACTCCAAGAAATTAAAAGAGCACGAGAAGAACTATGCAACCCATGACTTGGAGTTGGCAGCCATAGTTCATGCTCTAAAGAAATGGAGGCATTACCTCATGGGAAGGAGGTTTGAACTCAGAACAGACCATAATGGTCTGAAATATTTGTTTGATCATCCAACCTTAAATGCTAGACAAGGTAGGTGGCTGGAATTTTTGTGTGAGTACGACTTTGAGATCAAGCATATCAAAGGAAAGGAGAATAAAGTGGCTGATCCACTCAGCAGGAGGGTGTATGAATTACATGCTACAACCATTATCATGTATCAGACTGATATTAAAAGCAGAATTTTGGAGGCTGCAAATGTAGATTTGCAGTACCGAGAATTGGTATCCAAGCTATAGCAAGGTAAGATGCCATAGAAGATGGAAATTTATAAATTGGAAACAGATAGAATATTGTTGTATAAGAACAAAATTTTTGTACCCAATGTCCAATGCTTGAAACAAATGATTTTGTAGGAGATGCATAATGTGCCTTATGCAGGGCACCTTGGATATTAGAAAATAATAGCACCAGTCAAGAGCCATTACTTTTGGTTGGGTATGAAGAGAGAGATCGTTGAATACATCGCCAAATGTATGGAGTGCCAGAAATTTAAATATGAGCATAGGCACCCAAGAAGGTTGCTGCAACCTTTACCCATTCCTGAGTGGAAGTGGGAAGTAGTAACAATGGATTTTATTACGGGATTTCCCAGAATAGCCAAGATGCATGATTTGATCATGGTGGTGGTGGACAATCTTACAAAATATGCCCATTTTATTCCACTGAAAACTACTCACAAGGCAACAAATGTTGCTGATATTTTCATAAAGGAAGTGGCACGATTGCATGGAATTCCTAAAATGATTGTGTCCGACAGAGACTTAAAATTCACCTCAAATTTCTGGAAAGGATTGTTCAAAATATTTAGAATGAATCTGAACTTTAGTACAGCTTATCATCCTGAGTCTGATGGATAGACAGAGAGGGTGAACATGGTAATAGAAGACATACTGAGAATGTATGTGATGGACAAACCATCAAGATGGGAAGACTACCTTCACTTGGTAGAATTCGCCTAGAACAATGGGTATCATGCATCGTTGAATATGAGCCCATTTGAAGCACTTTATGGAAGAAAGTGCAATACTCCAGTGAGCTGGGATAATCCAGCTGATAGAACAGTAGTTGGGCCAGATTTGTTGAAGGAGATGGAGGACCAAATGATAAAAATTAAGCAGAATTTGAAAGCTACCTAGGACATGCAGAAAAGTTATGCTGATAAGAACAGAACCCACAGAGAGTTCAAAGTGGGTGATCATGTTTTCCTGAAAGTGAAAGCTAACATGAGTTCCCTGAAGTTGGGAAGTTGTGCCAAGTTGGCATCCAGATTTTGTGGGCCATTTGAAATCCTGGAAAGCATTGGGCCAGTTGCATATATGATTTCATTACCTGCATCCATGACTGTACATAATGTGTTTCATGTTTCATTTCTTAAGAAGTATATGCCTAATGGTAATCATGTAATTGATTGGACTGTGATCTAGGTGGAGCAAGAAGGTGTCCTGCAAGTGCATCCTGTGTGCATATTGGACAGGAAAAACAAACAACTCTGGAATCAAGACATAAGGCTTGTAAAGGTCCAGTGGACCTGGTACAATCCTGAGAACATGACATGGGAGCATGAAAATGTTATGCGGGCAAAGTACCCGCGTCTTTTTGAAAATTTTGAAAAGCTTGCAGATGCAGTGTAAAGTTGCACTAAGGACAGTGCAAAAATAAGGGGAGGGGATTGTAATGTCCCCAAGGCCGAGCCCTATTGTAAATCATGTCTATGAAGTATAAAGCTTGTTTATGAACTTTAATTCAATTTTATAAGGCTGGTGAGCCAAGTTATATAAGCTAGTGGGTTTATTTGTTATTAGGCCCGCGAGCCTAAGTTTTGAAAGCTAGGATCTTGATTTTTGTACATGTAATTATGCACAGTATTAATACAAAACATCTCTTTGTGTAGACCGACCACGATGAATCAGTGATGGGACTAAGATTCCACAAAACCTGGGTAAGGTATTGGGGGCTAGAAGGTTGTAAATAAAGGCTAAGTGTGGAGCCTAGTGGCTATGCCTAGGGGCTTAAGTCCTTGGGAACAATATTTTAATATTATCCCAAAAGCCACGTGAAATCTATGTTTTGTCCTAGGTTCCTAGGGAGGGATGCATGCATCTTCATGGGTGACATGTGTCGGCCCAAGAGAATGCAATGTAACCTAGGAAGTGAGTCATGTTGGGGGTTGTCTACCCATTTTCCACGGATGGTTGCGTCTGAGTGGGTTCGTCGGGCATTCCTCCATCCATCACCTGAGTCGGGGAGTCCATTCTCCATATTCCATATGAATGGGCAGGCGTTCCCGATCGACCTCTATTGGGTGTTTTATGCTGGATCCTTTACCTAAACCATGGGAGTCTCTCTGAGGAATCTCTGTACACCTTACGCATATTTGAAACTAGAGCTGTGAGTCTATCATTTATTGTTGGTTAGGGAAACCCAAAGTGTCTCATAATTGCTAAGCCTTGTTATGCTAAAGTGTTTGTCTGGCGACTATTTTAGGAAACTCATGTTTGTTGTCCCAGTTGACTGTGGCGACCATGCAGTTCTTGGCTGGGTGTGGTTTGTTGTTGTTGTATGTTCGTTGCTGAGCATTGTTGTTTTTCTTCTTTCTATGGGAATGAGATTAAGGAAACCGATTGTATGACCTGTGTGTAACCTCTCTCCAGGCGAGAGAGGTGATTAGTTTTGAAGAGGCAGGTTTTAGCAAGCCTGTGAGTGACTCTCTCCAGGTGAGAGAGTGCACAGAGGAAGGAAAGAGATTCTGGAAGGAACCATGTAGTTGCCACAAAGCTTAGAGATTTTCGGTCCAATCTGTTGTTGAAGCCCAACGTAAGGGAGGTTAGCAGCCGAAGGACTGTCTAGGTGACAGAGAAGATTTATACTCCTAGGGTGGGACAAGCATGTGGGGAAGGAGAGTCTGTGGTCAGTCAGAATAAGTGATTCCTGGGAGAGAATCCTCCTTTTACATGTATTCTTCCTGTAAACCTTACTTAGCCTAGGATTCCTTACCCGGTGGAGCTTAGTACCAGCTCGGGGGTGACCTACTGCTGAGAGTGATGAGAAACATGGTATAAGGTTGGGAGGTCCGTGGAAGGTCTACACGCAGTTGGTGGTGCGTGACAGTTTCAAAGATAAGTGTCACCATGTTTTGTAATTTTGTAATTAATTAAATTGCATACCTGTGATTCTTGCAATGTTATCACATATTTTGTTGTGCATATGAATTATTCTTATTTCCATTAACTCTGAAATGCTAGCAGTAATTCTGTGTTTAACGGTAATTAAGCATTTTAAGTTCATTAGAATGCATAATGTGTTACAGAAGTGTTTTTCCGCATATTAGCATTTTCTCGACCATGGGGTTGATGGTCGGGGGTGTTACAATATGTAATTTGATTACGTAGATATATAGAGCATGGGGGTTGTCGGGTTGGCAGGAAAAAAATGGGCTTCTACTCTTCCATGGACTACAAATAGCACCGAGAGTTCCACGATATACAAATTGACAAGTGGTCTTGCGGACTATTTGAATTCTTGGATCGCGGGTTCTCCGGGTGCCGAGCTCAAAATTGGGCTTCTATTGTTCCTTGGTGTACAAAAATCAAATATGTAATTTGATTTAGTAGATATATAGAGCTGAAAAATGTCGGGGTTGTCAGGGTTGCGAGCTGAGAATTGGGATTTTGTTGTTCCGTGGGCTACAAATAGCACTGAGCATTCCGCGATATACAAATTGACAAGTTGTTTTGTGGACTATTTGAATTTTTGGATCGCGGGTTGTTAGTCTAGCAGGATGAAAATTGGGCTTATATTGTTCTGTGGCCTACAAATAGCACCTAGAGTTCCGCGATATACAAATTGACAATCAGGCTTGCTGACTATTTGAACTTGAAGGGGCTCATGTCGAATAACGTAATTGAAATAATAAACTCAATAACTTATCTTTCTATCAATAAAATCATTTATAATTAATTAAAACAAGTTTCTCGAATTAGTTTTCCTTTTTACATATGCCCGTGGACAAAAAAACAAAAAAATAGTACCGATGTCTGTTACATAGGTTGGTGGACAAAAGTATGAAAAAAATAGCATTCCCAAATTGGTTTTCTTTCAAAGAGTGGGTTCTCGACTTAGCCGGTTTTTGGATTGCGGGTTCTCGGGGTAGGGACCTGAAAATTGGGCTTTTGTTGTTATGTTTCCTACAAATACCACCGACAGTTCCACGATATATAAACTAACAATCGTACTTGCGAAATATTTGAATTTTAAGGGGCTCATTTCCAAAAAATTTAACATTCGCGAATTAGTTTTCTTTACATAGGTTTTACATATGCTGGTGGAGAAAAGGACAAAAATTATAGTACCAATGTCTGTTACATAGGGCATTCGAGAAAAGGACCAAATAAATAGCATTCCCGAATTAGTTTTCTTTAAAACAAGGGCTCCTCGACACAAGAAATTGAAATTTATGAAATTATAGGTTCGTGGAGACCTTAAACTATACATAACAAATATCTACTTTAAAAAATTATCGGGATGTGATTTTATAGAGAAAGGATGGATTCCTCATTCCATACTTGCACGAAGGCCTGATTCCATATGAAATGTCTCCAAGGGAAAGCCCTCTTGTAAATCATGTATATGAAGTATAAATCTTGCATTATGAATTGTAATTATGTTTTATAGGTTGGTGAGCCAATTTTATATAAGCTGGTGGGCTTATGTGTTATTAGACTAGGGAGCCTAAGTGTTGAAGGCCAGGAGCCTGATTTTTGTACATGTAATTATGCACAATATTAATACAAAACATCTTTGCATGTCGACCGACCATGGTGAATGAGTGATGGGGGACTAAGCATCCACAAAGCCTGGGTAATGGAGAGAGGGTTGAGAGGTAGGAATAGGGGCTAAGTTGAGGGGGATTAAACCCTTGAGAATAATATTAAATTATTATTCTAAAAATGATGTGTGAAACATGTTTTCCTTGATCCCAAATCCCTAGAAGGGGGAACGTGTGCCTAAAAGCACACACCAACTGATGAAGCACATGCAACCTCATGGGAGACGTGTGTCGGCCCAAGCGCATGCAATTTAACCCAGGAAGTGAGTCATGTTGGGGGTTTCGCTTCCCATTTTCCATGGACAGTTGTGTCTGAGTGGGTTCATCAGGCATTCCTCCATTCATCACCCGAGTCAGGGAGTCCATTCTCCATCTTTCGTCTGAACGAGCGGGCGTTCTCGATCGACCTATGTTGGGTGTTTTATGCTGGATCCTTTGCTTGAACCGTGGGAGTCTCTGTGTGGAATATTTGTACACCTTACTCATCTCTAAAACCAGAGCTGTGAGTCTATCCTTTTTTGCTGGTTGGGGAAACCCAAAGTGTCTCATAATTGTTGAGCCTTGTAATACTGAAGCGTCTGTCTGTCACCTATTTTGGGAAACCCGTGTTTTTTGTCCCAGTTGACTGTGGTGACCATGAAGTTCTAGGTTGGGTGTGGTTTGTTGTTGTATGTTCGTTGCTAAGCCTTGTTGTTTTTCTTCTTTGTACGGGAACGACATTAAGGAAACTAGTTGTATGACCTATGTGTAACCTCTCTCTAGGTGAGGGAGGTGATTGTTGTTGAAGAGGTAGTTTTTACCAAGCCTATGAGTGACTCTCTCCAGGTGAGAGAGTGTGCAGAGGAAGGAGAGAGCTCCTGGAAGGAATCCTGTAGCTTCCACAGAGCTCGGAGATTTCCGGTTCGGCCTGTTGCTGAAGCCCAAGGCAAGGGAGGTTAGAAACCAAAGGACTGTCTAGGTGACAGAGAAGGTGTATAATTTTGGGGTGGGATAGGCATGTGGGGAAGGAAAGTCTATGGGAAGTGGGCATAAGTGGTTCCTGGGAGAGAATCCTCCTTCTTTTACGTGTATTCTTCCTGTAAACCTTACCTAGCCTAGGATTCCTTACCCAGTGGAGCTTAGTCCCATCTCGAGGGTGACCTACTGCTGAGAGTGATGAGTAGCATGGTCTAAGGCTGGGAGGTTCGTGGAAGGTCTACATGCAGTTGGTGGTGTGTGACAGTTTCAAAGATAAGTGTCACTATGTTTTGTAATTATGTAATTGATTAAATTGCATACCTTTGATTCTTGCAATTTTATGGCGTATTTTGTTGTGCATATGAATTATGGTTAATGCTAGGGATTATTTATGTTAGCAGTAATATTGTTCTTACTCTGAGTTAAATCTGTTTAATATGACTTGAATGCATGTTATTAATTAAGTATGAGAATGATGTTGTTTCACACAGTAGCATTTTCCTGACCAGTGGGTTGATGGCCAAGGATGTTACATTATGGTATCAGAGCCTAGTTTCAATGTTGAGCCTCGATGGGCCGGATAAGTGGTCTTTGGACCGAGTTTTTGAGAAAAAATTATGTTTGGAGGAACAATTTCAGACCTCAGAATGTTTCTGAGTGTCAATGGACTACTTGAGTGTGTTACAAAGCTCAAGAGGTGTAGCGGTATTATAAAACTACAATTGGCGTGGTATATGGCCACAGGGAGAGAGAGAACTCCACACCAGAAGTGTTGGATCCACAGAATCTGTTTGGGAGGAAAGGAGAACCCTCATGACCGTCTAATATGGAGAACGTGCACAAGGTTTAAAACCCTTTGGAGTTGCACAGGAGTGTGGAAATCGCGATACGCGAAATCCCGAACTCATCAGGATCGTCCATCGGAAAGGATGTGTGGAGAGCGATCAACCTTTCACTGACACATGACATGAAATGGTCTAAGGGTGAGTTTGTGAGAATCCATGAAACGTGAATTCATGATTGGATGACAACCGTCGATCTAAGAGAGATCTAGACCGTTAATTGTTCAGGAAGAAATCGACATTTCGGGAATAGGGAGGACGAAGGTGGAAAATCCTTCGACCTCGTGACACAAAAAAACCCGATAAGCGAAATGACTATGAAATCTGATTCGTCAGATCATGGGGAATCAGGACCATTGGATCAAGTATATGATAGACCATAATTTCGTAATTTCGGCAAACGAAAGTTCGAGATGTGTGGATGCACGAACTCCCAATGCCTGAAACTTCGAAACGAAAAGTGAAATTGGTGGGACCCTATGATGTCACCCGAAGTGATGTGGACCTTCTTAAGGAAACCATGTGTCACTACATTGGTTGGTGACAGCTGTGTTGTGGGCCCAGGGGGAGAGAGGTCAAATTTTCAGAAGTCGAGAGTTGGAGAAGGAAGCGAGTGCGAGAACCTCCGGAACCAAAACCCCAAAACCCAAAACCCCGAAGCCCCGAAATCTCGAAACCCAGATTTTCATTTGGAGAGCCTTGTAACACCTAGTAGTTTAGCATTTGATCATGGCCCATGGACGCATGGTTTGGGGACTAAGAAAACAGGGGCTATCACCGGAAATTGTAGAGCCAAACAGAGCTCAGAAAATTTGTGGAATCGAAACGTTTTCTTATTCGTGTTGGTTTATGAATGTTGTATTTTTATTAAGGGTTTAAGGCCTGACAAACTTCGGTTGAATGCACATTGTGTGTGAAGAGTTCAATGAGTTTCAAGACAACCATGAATCGACGTCGAGTATAGAAATGTAAGAGGTGTGGATTGCCTCCAATTGAGAGAATGAAAGAGAAGGAAGGGATGTCAACTTGGGTGTCGAAGGATAGAACTCCTATGGGCACGGAAGAGAATTGGATAAGGAAGGGCATGTGATGAAAATCATTGAAAGATTGCAGAAAGATGCCCAGGCTCGCTGAGACGATAGCCAAAAACTCATGAGAGTCAGGGATCGGCAGGGTGAATTCAACTTAAAGATGTTGAAGAGCCTGGAAAGAATAGAAAGGAAATTGGAAAAGGAGAGTGACACAAGAAAAAGAGGGAGTCGCAGGACCCCTTAGAGAAAAAGAAGATCGAGGAGTGGTAGCAGACATCGTCGTCACTCCCCGAAGCATTTCGGTAAGGAAGCACATAGTAGTTCAAGCCCATCCCCTACCAGAAAACACCGAAGATCTGGAGTGGATGAATTTAAAGGGGAGATGAATAAGATTAAGCCTCCTACGTTTGATGGAGAACATAAGAAGGAGGAAGATGTTGAAACATGTTTGCTTGGCATGAGGAAATAGTTCCAACTGCAGAATTATTCCTCTCATGCAGAAGGAAGAATTGCGATGTATCAACTAAAAGGAAAAGCATCCATGTGGTGGGATCAACTTGTGCAGGTGCAACACGTTAGAGAGAAAGATATCACATGCAAGGAATTCAAGAGGTATTTCGAGAGGAAATACCTGACTAAAAGATACTATGATAGAAAGATGAAGGATTTCTTCGAACTCAAGCCATGCAACATGACCATTGATGAATACGAACGAAGGTTTTTGTAATTACTGAAGTATGTTCCATTCATCAAAGATGAGGCTGTCAAGATTCAGAGGTGTTTGAGTGGATTGCCACTTCCCATTGGTGACAAGATTCAGTATGATGATCCTAAGACTATGGAAGAAACAATAAGAAGAGGGAAATGCTTATATGAACAACAAAGATAAAAGCCTACCTTTTGAAAGGCTTGGGATGACCAGAAGAAGATTAAGAAAGACCAGAGGTAGAAGGGAAACAAACCTCCCCTTTTCAGAAATAGTCCTTAAGGACATCCATCATTTAAAGTGTCGAGAATGGTTGAAGTGGGGGGACAAAGGTTGAGACAGACGCCCATTCAGTGTTGGGGATGTAAAGAGAACCACAAGTACACAGATTGTCCCCATAAAAATGGCAAAGCAAGAGTTGTCCATAATTTTCAACAAGATGAAATAGTGGAGGACATGTGATTATGATGCACTCCTCGGAGCATGACCGCTCTCCTCAGGACCTTCTCTTTCGTTCACAGCCTGAATAACGTCAATGGTTCTTCTTATCCCTTATCGAAAACCTTCCTTACCCACATATTCTCTTCAGCTCAATCCCCCTTTCTTTAGCTGTCGGAGGATCGGAACTTCGTGGCTTCACGAGTTCATTATCAATTTCTAGGATCTCGAATCCCCGAGACCCGATGTATCAACTACATTGTTTTTCTCCCTCCGCTATCGGAACTTCGCTCTATCATGTTTCGTAACTCGCGACACCAATCACTCGGGGTTCCAACCTCTGATACCCGATGCACCGAAATGCCGGGACTCGCGATCTCGCTTCCTCGCGACTTCGCCACTCGCACGATCAAATGACTCCTACCTCAAATCCCGATGCCCGAGACACCGAACCTCCGATACCTCGCGTCACCTGCCATGTCACCAAACCCTGTGGCCCACACTATCCACACGGTCATTGGGACTTCGTGTATCGCTATATCGCGACTTCCGCTTCAAAGAGTTGGAGTCTTACCTCACGAACTCCCAATATGTTGATACACGAGTAGAACTACGCTCCTCGTGATCCCGATCAACGGTTCCTTCCCTCTTGAGCTTCGAACCCTTCCCACACTTGCACTGTATCCTCCTCGCACCCTGCAGGATCCAACATTCCACGGAACTTTGTGAAATATCCTCGGAGAATTTTGTCCGTCTGTTTCTTCCCTGTGAAAACCCACGAAAAGGAAGAAGTGTCTCTCCACGAAACCCGTTGTTGGCTCGCCAGCCTGCAACGCTTTTTCAAACCTTTAATGGAAACTTCCCTTGCATTTATCCTTTGATGAATTCAAAGGCCTAATCCTCCTCAGCTTGTTCTTCGACTTCTCAAGTCCTTCAAAAGAATCCTTTGCACGCACTCCTTGCGGAAAATCTTCAACAACGCCTAAGTGTTGAAGATTTTGACCCCGCGCACTCCTGCAGCGACAGTCTTTAAATCCCTTTGCTCAGAATCGCAACTCTGAGGCTTCGCTTTTCCTGCACACTCCTTGCATGACACTGTGACTCTGCCCTTCTGATATGAATGAGAACAATAGCTTACTCTAATTGAACCTTTCTGTCAACGCACTATGTGCGGACAATTCAACTGCACTCCTTGCAGGAATCTCTTGGTTCAATTAGAGAAACAATTGAAACTCATTCACATTCCCTCTCAGACTTCTATTCAACCATGAAATCACATACACAACATATAAAGGAAAGTGTATAACAGAAAACAAACATTCATGAACATAACATCAATACACAGAGAGACAATTCACAGCCATGAAATTGAATCAAAGCTTTCTTATATTAATTCAATATCTGTAAATGGGTGTTCTTCATACACAACTCTCTGCATGCTCGTTCTCTCTCTGAATGCTTGAATAATGTTACAATGATACAATGAGGGTGTCTATATCCATTTTCCCTCTTGGACTCTAAACTATCAAATCTACAATTAAAATCTACCTACCAACATTAACTAAAATAAATGTCATCTATCTACCTAAGGACGAGAGTTATCCGCTCAAGGTCCATTACAATATACATATGCGCTTTCTCTCAAATGACTCCTTTAAGACTTGCGCAAAAATTCCAAAGTATTTTTCATTTATTTGGGTAGATTTGTCCAGCTAACCCCCCTTGATGTGCTGGCTCGCTTGACGTGGGCGATGCTCCTGCATCATACTCCTCGGCTTGAAAAATTTTATGGGCTCCTTTCCATGAGCTCCTGCACGGTATGCCCATGCTTCTATATCATTTCTTTGCTTTCCCAGCTGGCATATTCCATTGGATGATTCTTCCACTTGACCAGATACTCAAAGTATTCTTTTCTTCTGGTCTTCTTTCCCACTCGCTTGTCCAGTATGCACTCCATTTGTGGCTTCTCTGCTACTGGTAATTGTTTCATCGACTGAACTTCTGGTTGTTTATCACTTTCATCTCCTACTTCCTCAGCCTTATATGGATATAAGTCAAAGACATTGAATGTCAGATATATTCCGATGCCATCCGACAACTCAATTTCATACGCATTCTCTTCGAATTTCTTCAGGACTCGGCATGGTCCAATTTTCTTCATTTTCAACTTATTATATGTTCCCCTTGGGAACCTTTCCTTCCTCAGATGTACCAGAACTAGATCACCAACCTTGAACTAAAGTTGTCTCCGATGTTGATTTGCTTTGCGCTTGTACTCTTGATTTGAATCTTGCAGTCGTTGCTTCACCTTGCTGTGAAGTTATTTCATTGTCTCTGCGAATTATTCAGCGCTAGCACTGCTAGTCGCAGTCTATTCTGAATCTCGCAATTCAGAAACTCCTCTCAGTTCTGTCCCATACACAATATGAAATGGACTTCAGCCTGTACTTTGATTCACTGAATCGTTGTACGCAAACTCTGCATGTGGCAATATGTTATCCCAGCTGTTATGGTGCTCCGTGACCAAGCTTCTCAGCAAGTCTCCTAGACTTCTGTTGACCACTTTTGTCTGTCCATCCATCTGTGGATGATAAGAAGAACTAAACATCAATTTAGTTCCTATTTTCTTCCATAAGGTCCTCCAAAAATACCCTATGAATTTGGTGTCCCTGTCCGAAACAATGCTTTTCGGCAATCCATGAAGTCGAATGACCTCTTTGAAAAATAAATTTGCGATGTGGGTTGCATCGCTGGTCTTCCGTCATGGAATGAAATGCGCCATCTTCGAAAACCTGTCAACCACCACAAAGATTGAATCAACACCTCTTTGTGTCCTTGGAAAACCCAATACGAAATCCATGCTGATCGCTTCCCATGGCCTCTCTAGTATGGGCAATGGTTGATAAAATCATGCATTCTACTTTTTCCCTTTTGAATGATGACAAATTCGACATCTGTCAACAAACCTATTGACATATGCATGCATCCTCAGCCAAAAATACGATTCACTCAGCTTCACAAATGTTTTGTCTTGGCCAAAATGCCCTGCCAATCCACCACTGTGTTTCTCCTTCAATAGGTTCTCCCTCATGGAGCAATTTGGAATACACAGTTGATTTCCTCTGAACAAAAATCCCTCTTGGACCATATAATCTATCCATGGGCTTCTATCTCTGAGAACTGGATTCTCAGCTGCCTCATATGACTCTGCAAAATCTACATCTCCTGAATACATGTCCCTGAGATTTTCAAAACCCAATGTTTTGACTCGGAACTCCTGCAACAATAAACACTTCCTGCTCAAAGCATCAGCCACTTTGTTAGTAGTACCTGAAATGTGTTTAATTACAAATGTAAAATTTTGCATATACTCTACCCATTTAGCATGTTTCTGATTCAACTTCTCTTGTTGACTCACAAACTGTAATGCATGATTATCACTGTACAATACAAATTCCTTTGGGATCAAGTAATGCCTCCATTTCTTCAATTCCTGTATGATAGCATAAAATTCTTTATCATACGTGGAGTACTTCAGCTTTGCTTCATCCAGCTTCTCACTGAAATATGCAACTGGTCTGTCTTCTTGACTTAAGACCGCTCCTATCGCAAACCCGCTTACATCACATTTCACTTGAAATGTCTTCTGAAAGTCCATCAACACCAACACCGGTTGTTCCGTAATCTTTCGCTTCAACATATTGAAGCTCTTCTCAGCCTCAGTTGTCCAATGAAAATTCTTATGCCGCTTCTTCATTGTGTACAACATTGTTGCACTAATTCCACTGAAATTCCTGATGAACTTTCGGTAGAAACTAGCCAAACCATGAAAACTTCTCACCTCGAAAACATTTCTCGGTGATGGCCAATTCTTGATGATTTCTACCTTATCCGGATCCATCTTCAACTCATTTTCCAAAATAACAAAACCCAAATAAATGAGCTCTATCTTCATAAATGAGCACTTCTTCATGTTGATCAACAACTTCTCCTATTGTAGCTTCCTCATCACAATGGATAAATGTTTCAAATGCTTGGCCTTTGATCTACTGTAAATCAGTATGTCATCCAAATAAACAATGACAAATTTCCCGATGAATTCCCTCAGGACTTCATTCATCAACCTCATAAAGGTACTTGGTGCATTTGTCAATCCAAACAGCATGACTAGCCATTCATACAACCCTTCATTGGTTTTGAATGTTGTTTTCCATTCATCGCCTTCCCTCATGCGAATCTGATGATATCCTCTTTTCAAATCTATCTTTGAAAAATACCTTGCCCCACTCAGGAAATCCATCAAGTCATCCATTCTCAGCAATGGAAACCTGTATCTAATGGTGATCTTGTTAATGTCTCTGGAATCAGTACACATTCTCCATCCTCCATCCTTCTTTGGACTGAGTACTGTCGGAACAACACATGGACTTAAACTTTCCCTGACTAATCCTTTGTCCAATAATTCCCGGACTTGCTTCTTTACCTCTTCATTTTCCTGCGGCGTCAACCTATACGCGACTTTATTTGGCAAACTGCTTCCTGGTATGAGGTCTATGTGATGACTCACACTCCTCATTGGTGGCAACGAGTGAGACAAATCATCCACTATGATGTCAGCAAACTCCCCCAACAGTTCCTGAATCGCATCCGACAAATCATCCACTCTTGTCCTAGTCAGAACAATTCTCGGCTTTCTGACCACAAAGAATTGTGGATCTTCCTTCTTCTCCATATCCGTGAGAAGTTCCTTCCCACTCATGAGAAGTATTGTATTGCTTACTTCCGGCTTCACCTCCTTATCCTTTATCAGAAGAAACCTATGTGTCCTCCCATCCTTCTCCAGGGTATATGTGTTCATTCTCCCATCATGAACCACATTTCTTTCATATTGCCATGGTCTACCCAGCAATAAATGACATACATCCATGGGAATGACATCACATAGTACTTTATCATTATATCCACCTATCTTGAATTCAACCAAACACTGTTTAGTGACACTCACCTGATGTCCCTTCTGTAGCCATGAAACTTTGTATGGACTCGGGTGATCAGTTGTCTCCAGCTCCAACTTTTCCACCATCTCGGTTGAAACGAGATTGTCTGTGCTTCCACTGTCCACGATAACCTTGCATACACTGTCCTTGTTTTTACAAGCCGTTCTGAACAGTCTGGTCCTCTGAACTGGATTTTCTACCTCCTTCTCATGTGTCAAAAGGACTTTATGCATCCCAAGCGATCTTCCGCCTTCTGCGTCTTCGGTCTCAACATCCCGCCTCTGAGCCTCTGCGATGTGATCTTCTCCAATGTCCTTATTTTTATCTGGACACTAAAATGGAATGTGCCCATTCTTTCCACATGTGAAACACGTGATTACTCCGCCTCGGCCTCTTCCTCTACCTCTGGTTCGAGGAAAAGTATTTGTGTCAGCATATTCTCCCTTCTGCTCATTATGTTTCCCTCTATGTTCAATGTATGGTCCCTTCTGTGAGGTACCACCTCTTTCAATTTTACCCTGAGGTTTCTTCCATTCCTCCTTGGGCTTCTGAAATTTCTCCTGGGAAACTTCCTTGCCTCTGGGCTGACTTCTGCCTCACCCTTGCTGACCTTGCTTACGGCTCAGCTTTTCTTCTGCTTTCAAAGCCATTTGGTAAGCATCTTCCACCGTTCTGATGGTTAACATGCTTAATTCATCCTGAATGTCGTATCTCAGACCATTCAGATATCTGGAAACCTTGTCATCATCGCTCTCCCGATGACCTCCTCTGATGTTCAGTCGATAGAATTCTTCAGTGTATTCTTTCACTATCATCAACTTTTGTCTCAGGTTCTGCATTCTCCTAAACAGAGTAATTTGATAGTCTCTTGGGATGAATTTTTCCTTCATCTTTGCAATCATTCGATCCCAGCTTTTAATCTTTTGCTTGCCCTTACAGCGCCTATTAGCTTGAAGCTCGTCCCACCATAACATTGTATGTCCTTTCAAGCATGTAACAACGTGCTTGACCTTCTTATCCTCTTCGATATCTTCATAATCGAAGTAAGTATCAAGAGCCCTAATCCAATCTAGCAGCTCTTCTGCATCCAGATTTCCTTCATAGACTGGAATCTCCATATTGGCTTTCGCACCCATTCTGGAAATGGCCTTGATCAACCACTCGGTTGATGCATCCTCTGTTGTGACCTCTTCTTCATGTCTAGCTTCCTCTTCAACTTCAGAATCACTAAGATCCCCTGCACCAACTCCGTGTCTCTGAGTTGTCTCCATCTCCTCAAGCCTTGCTCGAAGATCTCTCATCTGCCTCTCCATTTCTGGATTTCCTACCGGCCTACCTCTTCTTCGCACCTCCCTGTCTTCTGGGTCAGGTGATTGTCTTTCTCTTCTAGGCGGCATGGTGAATTTCCTCTCTCTCTACTACAGAAATCAAATATATTCCCACTCTGATTACGACGCACTCCTCGAAGCACGCCCGCTCTCCTCAGGACCTTCTCTTTCGTTCACGGCGCACAGAACGTCAACGGTTCTTCTTATCCCTTATCAGAAACCTTCCTTACCCACAAATTATCTTCAGCTCAATCCCCCTTTCTTTAGCTGTCGGAGGATCGGAACTTTGCGGCTTCGTGAGTTCACTATCGATTTCTAGGATCTCGAATCCCCGAGACTCGATGTATCAACTGTGCTGACTTTCTCCCTCCGCTATCGAAACTTCACTCTATCACGTTTCGCAACTCATGACACCAATCACTCAGGGTTCCAACCTCCGATACCCGATGCGCCGAAATGACGGGACTCGCGATCTCGCTTCCTCGCGACTTCGCCACTCGCACGATCAAATGACTCCTACCTCGACTCCTGATGCCCGAGACACCGAACCTCCGATACCTCGCGTCACCTTCCACATCACCAAACCCTGTGGCCCACACTATCCACACAGTCGTCGGGACTTGGCGTATCGCTATATCGCGACTTCCTCTTCGAAGAGTTGGAGTCTTACCTCACGAACTCCCGATATGTCGATACACGAGTAGAACTATGCTCCTCATGGTCCCGATCGACAGTTCCTACCCTCCTGAGCTTCAAACCCTTCCCAAACTTGCACTGTAGCCTCCTCACACCCTGCAAGATCCAAAATTCCATGGAACTTCGTGAAATCTCCTCGGAGAATTTCGTCCATCCGTTTCTTCCCTGTGAAAACCCACGAAAAGGAAGAAGTGTCTCTCCACGAAACCTGCTGTCGGCTCGCCAACCTGCAGCGCTTTTTCGAACCTTTAATGGAAACTTCCCTTGCATTTATCCTTCGATGAATTCAAAGGCCTACTCCTCCTGAGCTTGTTCTTCGACTTCTCAAGTCCTTCGAAAGAATCCTTTGCACACACTCCTTGCGGCAAATCTTCAACAACGCCTAAGTGTTGAAGATTCCAACCCCTCGCACTCCTGCAACGACAGTATTTAAATCCCTTTTCTCAAAATCACAACTCTGAGGCTTCTCTTGGCCTGCGCACTCCTTGCATGACACTGTGACTCTGCCCTTCTGATATGAATGAGAAAAATAGCTTACTCTGATTGAACCTTTCTGTCAACGCACTCCGTGCAGACAATTCAACTGCACTCCTTGCAGGAATCTGTTGGCTCAACTAGAGAAACAATTGAAACTCATTCACATTCCCTCTCAGACTTCTATTCAACCATGAAATCACAAACACAGCATATAAAGGCAAGTGTATAACAGAAAACAAACATTCATGAACATAACATCAATACACAGAGAGACAATTCACAACCATGAAATTGAATCAAAGCTTTCTTCTATTAATTCAATATCTTTACATGGGTGTTCTTCACACACAGCTCTCTGCATGCTCTTTCTCTCTCTGAATGCTTGAATAATGTTACAATGATACAATGAGGGTGTCTATATCCATTTTCCCTCTTGGACTCTAAACTATCAAATCTACAATTAAAATCTACCTACCAGCATTAACTAAATTAAATGGCGTCTATCTACCTAAGGACGAGAGCTATCCGCTCAAGGTCCATTACAATATACAGATGCACTTTCTCTTAAATGACTCCTTTAAGACTTGCGCAACAATTCCAAAGTATTTTTCATTTATTTGGGTAGATTTGTCCAGTTGACCCCCCTTGATGTGTTGGCTCGCTTGATGTGGGTGATTCTCCTGCATCAACATGGGCAGTAGAATGCCAAGGATCTATGCGGCCCTGGACAACAAGCAAGTTGAATTTCAGTCGCACATGATTGAAGTGGAAGGTATGATTGATAACCAACCATTTATTATTTTAATTGATTTAGGGGCTAGCCATAGTTATATAGACCCTAGAGTGGTGGAAATTTTACATTTATCAAGAAGCAAACATGAAAAGTCTTGGTTAGTGAAGTTGGCTACATGAACCAAGAGGAAAGTCACTGAGTTGGTTAAGTCATGTCCAGTGGACATGAAGGGATTGAGCACAAAGGCTGAATTGAATATTCTACCTTTAGGCTCTTATGACTATTTAATTGGGATGGATTGGTTGGACCAGCACCATGCCCTCTTGGACTGTCGTAAAAAGGAATTTACATTCTTGGATGAGGAGGGGAATTGGAAAACAGTCTAAGGAATTCCCAGAGCTATGGTTGTTAGAGATATATCAACAATGCAGTTGAAAAAGTGCTACATGAAAGGTTGTCATTTGTTTGTAGCCCATGTGGAGGAAGCATCCATATATGAAGTCTCAAAGATTGGAGACCATGTGCTACTAACAGAGTTTGAAGACATATTTTAGGAGGTACCTAGACTACCTCCAAAGAGAGATATCGATTTCTCTATAAATTTGATGCCTGGAGCAGCTCCAGTGTCGAAAGCTCCGTATAGAATGAGTACGCCAGAGTTGAAAGAGTTGCAATTGCATATTGAAGAGATTCTAAAGAAGGGGTACATTCTCCCAAGCGTGTCACCTTCGGGTGCCCCGATCCTTTTTGTGAAGAAGAAGGACGGGATGTTGAGGGTGTGCATTGATTGTATACATTTGAACAAAGTAATTGTCAAGAACAAGTATCCTCTACCAAGGATCGACGATCTTTTCGATCAGTTGAAAGGTGCAAAAATATTTTTGAAGATAGATCTCAGATCGAGATATCACTAGGTAAGAATAAAGGATGAAGACATAAAAAAGAACACCTTTAGAACAAGGTATGTTCATTACGAATTCACATTGGTGCCGTTTGGACTGTCAAATGCACCTGCTGTTTTTATGAGCTTGATGAATGGAGTATTCAGGGACTATCTAGACAAGTTTGGCATCATCTTCCTGGATGACATTCTGGTGTATTCCAGAACTGAAGAAGAACATGAAAAACATCTAAGGATGGTGTTGCAGGTTCTAAGAGAGCACCAACTATATGCCAAGCTGAGCAAGTGTTCATTTTATGAGGAGCAGATCCATTACTTAGGACATATTATCTCGAAGGATGGCATAGCGGTAGACCCTGAGAAGATTGAAGCCATTAGAGAATGTTCAGTGCCAAGGAACGTAATGGAAGTTAGATCCTTCATGGGATTGGTTGGTTATTACAGAAGGTTCATCCCGGGGTTTTCCGAGATAGCTCATCCTATCACTTACTTATAAAGAAAGGGGAAATAGTTTCACTGGACAGAGGGATATGAGGAAAGTTTCGAGTGATTGAAGAAACTATTAACCAGTGCTCCAATCCTGTTGATTGTATATCCAAATGAAGATTTCATAGTATGCACTGATGCATGCAAAGAAGGACTAGGAGGGGTCCTCAGTTAGAATAGATTTGTAATATGTTATGAGTCCAGGAAATTAAAAGAGCACGAGAAGAACTATGCAACACATGACTTGGAGTTGGCAACAATAGTTCATTCTCTAAAGAAATGGAGACATTACCTCATGGGAAGGAGGTTTGAACTCAGAACAGACCATAATGGTCTGAAATATTTGTTTGATCGGCCAACCTTAAACGCTAGACAAAGTAGGTGGCTGGAATTTATGTGTGAGTACGACTTTGAGATCAAGCATATCAAAGGAAAGGAGAATAAAGTGGCTGATACACTAAGAAAGAGGGTGCATTAATTACATGCTACAGCCATTAGCATGTATCAAACTAATATTAAAATAAAAATTCTGGAGGCTGCAAATGTAGATCTGCAGTACAAAGAATTGGTAGCCAAGATACAGCAGGGTAAGATGCCATAGAAGATGGAAATTTATAAATTGGAAACAGATGGAATATTGTTGTACAAGAACAAAATTTTTGTACCCAATGTCTAGTGATTTAAACATATGATTTTGTAGGAGATGCATAATGTGCCTTATGCAGGGCACCCTAGATATCAGAAAACAGTAACAGTGGTCAAGAGCCATTACTTTTGGTCGGGTATGAAGAGAGAGATCTCTGAATACATCACCAGATGTATGGAGTGCCAGAAAGTTAAAGATGAGCATAGCCACCCAACACGGTTTCTACAACCTTTACCCATTCCTGAGTGGAAGTGGGAAGTGGTGAAAATGGATTTTATTACGGGATTGCCCAGAACAACCAAGCTACATGATTTGATCATGCTGGTGGTGGACAAGCTTACATAATATTCCCATTTTGTTCCACTGAAAACTACTCACAAGGCAACAAATGTTGTTGATATTTTCATAAAGAAAGTGGCACGATTGCATGAAATTCCTAAAACGATTGTGTCCGACAAAGACCTGAAATTCACCTCGAATTTATAGAAAGGATTGTTCAAAGAATTCAGAACGAATCTTAACTTTAGTACAACTTATCATCCTAAGTCTGATGGACATACAGAGAGGGTGAACAGGGTAATAGAAGACATACTAAGAGTGTACGTGATGGACAAACCATCAAGATGGGAAGACTACCTGCACTTGGTAGAATTATCCTACAATAATGGGTATCATGCATCGTTGAAGATGAGCCCATTTGAAGTACTTTATGGACAAAAGTGCAATAATCTAGTGAGATGGGATAATCCAGCTGATAGAACAATAGTTGGGCTAGAGTTGCTTAAGGAGATGGAGGACCAAATGATAAAAATTAAGCAGAATTTGAAAGCTTCCCAGGACAGGCAGAAAAGTTATGTTGATAAGAACAGAACCCACAAAGAGTTCAAAGTGGGTGATCATGTTTTCCTGAAAGTCAAAGCTAATAGGAGTTCCCTGAAGCTGGGAAGTTGCGCCAAGTTGGCAACAAGATTTTGTGGGCCATTTGAAATATTGGAAAGGATTGGGCCAGTTGCATATATGCTTGCATTACCTACATCCATGACTGTACATAATGTGTTTCATGTTTCATTGCTTAAGAAATATATACCAGATGTTAATCATGTTATCGACTGGAATGTGATTCAGGTGGAACAAGAAGGTGTCCTGCAAGTGCATCATGTGCACATATTGGACAAGAAAAACAAACAACTCCGAAATCAAGCTATAGGGCTTGTAAAGGTTCAATGGAACTGGTACGGTCTTGAGGACGCGACATGAGAGAATGAATATGTTATGATGGTAGAGTACTCGCATCTTTTTGAAAATTTTGAAAATCTTGCAGATGCAGTGTAAAGTTTCACTGAGGACAGTGCAAAAATAAGGGGAGGGGATTGTAATGTCCCCAAGGCCAAGCCCTGTTGTAAATCATGTCTATGAAGTATAAATCTTGCATTAGGAATTGTAATTATGTTTTATAGGCTGGTGAGCCAAGTTTATATAAGTTGGTGGGCTTCTGTGTTATTAGACCAGGGAGCCTAAGTGTTGAAGGCCAGGAGCTTGATTTGTGTACATGTAATTATGCACAGTATTAATACAAAACATATCTGCATGTGGACTGACCATGATGAATGAGTGACGGGGGACTAAGAATCCACAAATCCTAGGTAAGGGAGAGAGGTTTGAGAGGTAGGAAGAGGGGCTAAGCTGAGGGGGCTTAAACCCTTGAGAATAATATTAAATTATTATTCTAAAAATGATGTGTGAAACGTGTTTTCCTTGATCCCAAATCCATCGAAGGGGGAACACGTGTCTAAAAGTGCACACCAGCTGATGAAGCGCATGCAGCTTCATGGGTGACGTGTGTCAACCCAAGCGCATGCAATTTAACCCAGGAAGTGAGTCGTGTTGGGGGTTTTGCTTCACATTTTCCACGAACGGTTGTGTCTGAGTGGGTTCATCGAGCATTCCTCCATCCATCACATGAGTCGGGGAGTCCATTCTCCATCTTCTGTCTGAATGGGCAGGTTTTCCCGATCGACCTCTATTGGGTGTTTTATGCTGGATCCTTTACCTAAACTGTGGGAGTGTCTGTGTGGAATATATATACACCTTACGTATCTCTGAAACCAGAGTCGTGAGTCTATCCTTTATTGTTGGTTGGGAAAACCCAAAGTGTCTCATAATTACTGAGCCTTGTTATGCTGAAGCGTCTGTCTATCACCTGTTTTGGGAAACCCGTGTTTGTTGTCCTAGTTGACTATAGAAACCACGCAGTTCTTGGCTGGGTGTGGTTTGTTGCTATTGTAAGTTCATTGCTAAGCCTTGCTTTTTTTCTGCTTTGTATGGGAACAAGATTAAGGAAACCGATTATATGACATGTGTGTAACCTCTCTCTAGGTGAGGGAGGTGATTGTTATTGAAGAGGTAGGTTTTACCAAGCCTATGAACGACTCTCTCCAGGTGAGAGAGTGCGCGAAGAAAGGAGAGAGATCCTAGAAGGAACTCTGTAGCTGCCACAGAGCTCAGAGATTTCCAGTCTAGTTTGTTGCTGAAGCCCAAGGCAAGGGAGGTTAGCAGCCAAAGGACTGTCTAGGTGACAGAGAAGGTGTATACTCCTGGGCTGGGACAGGCATGTGGGGAAGGAGAGTCTTTGGAAAGTGGGCATAAGTGGTTCCTGGGAGAGAATCCTCCTTCTTTTACGTGTATTCTTCCTGTAAACCTTACCTAGCCTAGGATTCCTTACCCAGTGGAGCTTAGTCCCAGCTCGAGGATGACCTACTACTAAGAGTGATGACTAGTGTGGTCTAAGGATGGGAGGATCGTGGAAGGTCTACAAGCAGTTGGTGGTGCATGACAGTTTCAAAGATAATTTTCACTATGTTTTGTAATTCTGTAATTAATTAAATTGAATACCTGTGATTCTTGCAATGTTATCATGTATTTTGTTGTGCATATGACTTATGGTTAATGCTAGGGATTATTTATGTTAGCAGTAATCTTGTTCTTACTCTGAGTTAAATGTGTTTAATATGACTTAAATTCATGTTATTAATTAAGTATGAGAATGATGTTGTTCCACATAGTAGCGTTTTCCCGGCGAGTGGGTTGACGGACGAGGACGTTACACCATACTTAGGTAGTTTTTGGATCGCGGGTTGTCGGGCTGCGGGTTGGAAATTGGGCTTCTGTTGTTCCATGGCCTACAAAGAGCAACCAAAGTTACGTGATATACAAATTGAGAAGCGGGCTTGCAAACTGTTTTAATTTTAAGGGTCTTTGTGGCAAACAATATGAAGGACATGTGGTAAAGATGCAAGAAATGACATACTCTCTATACGTTTGAGTATAAAGAAAATAGTGAATACAATTTTATGACATTTATATAAAAAAATACTAAAACATGTTACATATTCCTGGAAATTTAAAGAAACACACACACACACACACATATATATATATATATATATATATATATATATCTGTGTGTGTGTGTGTGTGTGTGTGTGTGTGTGTGTGTGTGAAATATGATATCTCAAATTTGAGTGTGTTATTTATGTCATACATAATTTTTAAAATGACCAGGCAGGAGAAAATATGCATCAACAGAAAGAGAATTGAGATAAAATAAACAGAATGACTTCACATTCAACATAGTTGAAGATAAAAATCTAGGAACACATAAAAGCAGAAAAAAAACTAGCATTCCTGACTCAAAGCATGGACGAAACTCTCATTCCATAGTTAGCCAGTTTTTGGATCGTGGGTTCTCGAGATGGGGACCTTAAAATATGGGTTTTTTTGTTCCATGTCCTACAAATAGCACTGAGAGTTCCATGATATACAAATTGACAATGGAACTTGCGCACTATTTGAATTTTAAGGGGCCGTGTCCCAAAATTTTAGCATTCATGAATTAGTTTTCTTTACATAGGTTTTACATACAGTGGTGGAAAAAAACAGAAAAAATATAGTACCAATGCCTGTTACAAAGGGCGGTGGAAAAAAGGACCAAATAAATAACATTCCCGAATTAGTTTTCTTTGAAACAAGGGTCATGGATACACGAAATTGAAATCTATCAAATTATAGGTTCCTGGAGAGCATAAATTATACATAGAAAATACACAATTTTTTAAAGTAGATATTTAGTTTTATAAATACGAAATATGCACTTTTATAAAGTATGGGGATGATATTTTATAGAGCATGCACAAAACCCTCATTCCATACTTGCATGGAGCCCTGATTCCATACTTAGGCATTTTTTGGAACATGGATTGTCGAGTTGGCGGGCTGAGAATTGGGCGTTTGTTGTTCCATGGAATACAAAGAGCACCCATGGTTCTATGATATACAAATTGACAAGCGGACCTGCGGACAATTTTAATTTGAAGGGCCTTTGTGGAAAAAGTATGAAGGACAGGTGGTAAAGATGAAAGAAATGACATACTCTCTATACATTTGAGTACAAAAAAGGTAATGAACACAATTTTATGACATTTATATAAAAAATAATGAAACGTGTTAGATATTCCTGGAGAAAATATGCATAGGAAAAAAAGAGAATTGAGATAAAATAAACATAATGATTTCACATTCAGCATAGCTGAAGACAAAAATCTAGGAACACATAAATATATAAGGAAACAAAAGAAAAGTTTTATTTGGAATATATGAAAAAAAATAATAGTTTGTTACATATCCCTGGAAATGTAAATGAATTTTTCATATAGACTGGGATTGGGGCTCCCATGGACCATAACAAAAATATGTACAATAAATAGGACTGTGGAAAGAAGTAGAACACGGTAGAATGTAATACCTAAAAAGTAGAAATGGGAAGATCAGTTTTTGGCTATAGATTTCTACTCAAAAAAATTGGAATAACTGGATTGATAAAGAAAGAACTATCACTATACAATTACAGGGATGGTATGTATAAGTAATTTTAGTTTTTTCTTGGTCATGCCTTTTCCTATTGGTTTTTGTGGGCGGTCTGCTTGAATATCTGGATTGATAAACATAGGATTTATACATTTCCCTATTGGATTTCGTTGGTGACCCGCTTCAATTTCTCTTCAATATAGCTTCTCAAGGGGGCAACGTTGATGTCATTGTGGTTTTTAATGATGAAAACTTCATTTTATAATTCACTTAGATCAATTGAAAGTTTACACAGAGATTCATGAATCTCTCCATTTTGTATCGAATACCAGACTAGCCAATTGGCCACCTCTTCTTCATGATATTCAAGAATCCTGTAAAAAATTTCTAAAGACAAGGCCTTCAAATTATCAACTTGTTTACTGAAAGCTTGCTTGGTTAATGCCAACTAGTTGAGGATTAATCTGGGGTCTTGGAAGCCATTTGTATTTACTCCTAAGTCTATTTTGGTGAGCTTTGTGAATAATGTTTCTTTATTTGATATTGCTTCACATGATTGGATGATGAGATACAGGTTCTTCACTTTCTCTTTCTAACATGATTCTAATTCAGTGAGCCATTTATTGGATGGGAGATCATGTTGTCTTCTTCTCGTTTATGGCATGTTGTTGACATGAAAGGCAAAAGGGATGACTATGTGCACATACAAAGTTTATTCATTTTTTAAATCTGTTTGCAGAAGTAGGAGCAAGTTGTGTGTCTTGCTGCCCAGGGAATCCATATTCTGTGATGTTTCCCAGGACTTAGTAATCAGTTCCATTATTTTGTTGATATTTTTCTCCACATATCCTCTACAGGATGCGAGGAAGTTGGAGGACCATTTTAGATTTGTTGCAGTGGTGCACGCAGTCGTAGGCATGGATATTTCCAAAGAATTTCCAAGCAATGGCATAGGAAACAAAGCTTCCTCTAATTCCTTAATCTAGTTCTTTAGTCTGGCATTTTTGGCTTCGATGACTCCAATGGAATCATGAAGAGAATCTTCGGTTTCCATTTGAAGTTGAGAGATTTTGGACACATGCATATTGGCAAGGTCAAGTTTTGAACGATGTTTTTTTTTCTTATTTTTTATGTCTCTTTGTTCAATGATTAATTTTTTCTATTCGGTTTCAAAAGCAACACTCTGGAATACGAAGGGTTCATCCTCATCAAACATTTCGGTATCAACCATGTCCATTAAGCAGGCATGTTGAATTGCATCTTCGGGTCGATCAAGGTTGCATAATATGCTTTCGAGATCAACATCAAGATACATGTTTTCACTGTAAATTTTGGGTTGCTCTACCTCTACTATAATTATTTTTCCCTTCTTCTGCACGGGAATCTCGTGAGGAAGATGCTCACAATATATCTATAGAAATGTTGTGGAGCCACTACCAGTATTTTATGGAAATGTTGGTTTTCTCCAGACGTTGCTTGAAATGAAGAAATGGAGGGGACAATATAACCACCCCGAAACATTGCTTCAATGCATGCAAATGGAAAATATCCTCATTAATGACAATATCTATGTGTGTTGTATGGTGACTTGTTATAAGTAAAGATTAATTATTGCATACTTAGAAGTGTGAAGGTGGCGGTTACGGATAAGAACATTTAAGGATTGGAGGTTTCATGAACGAACCAAGCTGGCGGCATGCGAATGACATTCCATGGTTTTTGAAATTAAGATTGGGAAGATATTGGAGGTTTCGTGAAGGAAGAAATATGGCGGCATGCGAATGACATTCCATGGAATTTGAAATTAAGAGTGGGAAGGGATAAGAAAAGCCTTCGGAAAAATTGAATTGATGGTAGAACTTCTTGAGCCTTGCGCTCATCAATGACAGCTTAGACGGTGCTTGCACGTAGACCTGTTAGCATTAAACATTTAAAAAGAAGACATATATAAACATTATTTGTTACTATACACATGTGTGAAGATCACGGGCACAGGGAAGAGAAAGCAAGGAAGGAATGGCCAAGTCTAAAAGTGCATGGTGAAACTGTTGAGTGTCCAATGCTGAAACTGCATGAGTCAAAATTGTTCAGCTAAGAAAACCAAAGGGGTGGGTATGACTCCCACTGCATATTTCATAATTCATGTGAAACACCAACTCTGTGGTTACCAGATCAGTATGTGTAGAAACAAGGAAAAACTTAAAATGTACCTTCATAAAGTATGGACATGAGATTTTATAGAGCATGTACAGATATGGCATTCCATACATGGCCACTTTCGGGATCAGGGGTTCTTGGGTAGGCGGGCTAAAAACAAAGCCTCTATTATTTGGTGTTCTACAAATAGCACACATAATTCCACGATATACAAATATACAAGCGGACTTGCGGGGTGACTGACATTTTATAGACCATTCAAAGTTTTTGGATCGCGGGTTCTCAAGCTGGCGGGGTAAAAAATAGGGCTCTATTGTTTAGTACCTTACAAATAGATTATGATAATAAATTGATAAGTGGAATTGTGGGTTGTTTGGCTCAACATTCTACTCCAGGGCTGGTGGGCTCCCAGAAATGAGTAATACATAAAAAATATGCACAGATCCCTTATTCCATATTTAGGCACTTATTTGGATTGCAAACTTGCGGACTGTACATTGGGTCGATTTCCACCATATAGAAATTGGGTTCTCGGGCTGATGGGCCCAAAATTTCCTAAGCAAAGCAAAGGGCTCCATCCGACTCCCAGTGCATATTCCATAATTCATGTGCAACACCAACTTTGTGGTTACCAGATCAGTGTGTGTAGAAATGAGGCAAAGCTAAATATGTACCTTTATAAAGTATGGACAAGATATTTTGTAGACCATGTACCGATATCACATTCCATACTTGTGGGTTTTCAGGCGGGAGGGGTCAAAAAATAGGCCTCTATTGTTCCATGTTCACTGTTCTACAAATAACACATACAGTTCCATGATATACAAATTGAAAAGCGGACTTGCGGGGTTAAAAATTGTCCTCTATTTTTCGGTGCCTTACAAATAGCCTATGATACTAAATTGAGAAGTGGATTTGTGGGCTGGTTGGCTCAACATTTGTCAATTGACAAGTGGATTTGAGAGCTGGCCGGCTAAACATTCTACTTCTATTAATTTCTGTGATATACAAATTGACAGATTGCGGGGCTAGCGGGCTCCCAAAAATGAGTACTACATACCAGATATGCACAGATCCCTTATTCCATACTTAGGCACTTATGTGGGATTTACATTATGTCTCTAATGTTCTATGTCCTGCAAATAACACTCATAGTTGGGCGATATACAAATTGACAAGTGGACTTGGGGGTTGGCTGGCTCAACATTGCATTTCTTCTGGATGGAGGACGTGCAACGTAGCAACCTCTAGGTGGAAAATAAATAAATAAATAAAACATAGCTGCAAACAAGTTTGACAAATATAGAAAAAGTAAACGAAAAACTGTTTACTATGGAACACGAGCATAAAACGAATGCACCTTTGCATGGATTCGTCTACATCTCTGGGTAGGAGTTCTTTGCGCCATCTAGTTTTCCTATTTGTTTCTATCAACAAAAGTACAAAACAAAAGGGATATGAACATAAGTTCATATGTTAAGAAAAAGGAAGTTACTATGTACATATACAAAAAAAAAATAGAATAAGATGAATAGAGTCACAAATAGTTTTTGGGAGGATGTACCTTTTTCTTTTTCTTTTGCACAATGTATATTTTATAATTCGAATAGAACACGGTCTGTATGCTCACCAGAATGACATGTGTAGAAATCATGGATATAGATATGCTTTGAAACATAGAAATATGAGTTTTCAATAAGTTTGATGTATATGTCATAATTCAAGTGAAATAACAATTGTATTGTGATCATACCAATATGTGTCTAAGACAAACATATTGTATTGAGGAATGGGCACATTGGACCATACATGGTCAATAAGTGTGTTTTGCAGATGGCATGTGTTGTTCAAAAGAAAACGGAGACTGTATTTCCACATGTAGTTTTCCAATTCTTTTGTTTTGCCAGTATTTTGTAGCAGGTCAATATTGAAGTCTCCTACAAGTACAATGGGTCTGTTCATATTGAAATGGCCCAATGCATTGGAAATAACATGCACTATGTTGGAGAATGTTGCATGGGGAGCAGCATACAGATTCAATATTGCAACTTCTATTTCATGGGAAAAAAAATTTGCAAGCACCAGTTCAACCTTTTTTTCTTCGATATGTATATGGTCCAAAATCGGTACATGTTTTTTCACCAGTATCATCACCCCATGTGTAATGTAACTTGATATGAAATTGTGATTTGGGAATTGTTCGTTCTGCATGAATAATTCCATGTGTGTTTCCTGCAAGCATAGAATATCAGATTGCATTATATCATAGTCATTCAGTATATCATCCATGTGTTCATTTAAGATGCGTGTGTTAAGCGAGAGAATTGATACAGATGAATTTGTTTTTATGGACTGGTAATCATAATGTAGTTTCCATTTTGCGGTGGTCCTGAGTCATTCCATTTCAATATCAACTTTATGTTTCACTTTGAAGTTATCTTATGTGAGAGGACTTAGTAAATACAAGGAGTCTATGCTTCTGACATGGGAAAGTGTTGTGTATACAAGTCCATGTGTGTGAATTCCAGCAGGATGAAATGCAAAATAGGTGTCCAATCGCTTACAATGTTTGAATTATATAGATAAGATAACTTTCTTTCTTGTCTCTTGCCTATATGTGGTTCATGGAACTTAATCCAAAGGACATCCACTTTTTATTTCTTTGTATAGCCTTTCAGTAATCCATCTGCACCATTCACCAAGCCATCCTGTGAATCATAATTGCAGGCATATATTTCAACCAACATTTCTAATTTGAGGACAAGTTGTATTGGCAAAGTGACTGAATGTTCATGACGTGGGACATTTCCATGGTTTTCTCCTTCCAGGTCAATCGAATTGATGATGATATCATCGCCAGGCATGAGCGAAAACATGTGGCTGTTATGCTTTGCAACATCCTTATTTCTGTAGAATAGGTAAGGGAACATTGGGCCTGTTGGTGCAGGTCATAAGCACCTCAAATTGATATAGGTCAAGTCACCATATGTTTGGTTGTTTGTGCACATTCTATTCAGAATTCCAATGAATGTTTGATATGTCTGGTGCATTGTAGTATGCAACTCAAAGAATTTAATATTGTCTCTCCAGAAGTCATGGGTGATTGTTTCCATGTTAACGGTATGTTGTGCAAATATCAAAGAATCTTGGATGGGTTGTGCTTGGTAAAGATCCCCACAGAATATCATGTCAATGTTTCCAAAGTATTTCGTCTGCACATGTTTTATGCTTCTTAGTCTATTGTAAATGGAATACAAGAACTGACTCCCAATCAAAGATTGTTCATCTATAAAGACAATTTGGAGTTCCTCGTAAAGCTTAGAAAATTTATCCAACATTTCCTTGCTAAGTGGAAGAAACTATGACTTGTTAAAATGCATTAAAAATGCAGAGTGGACTGTTGTTCCACCAACATTGTATGCAACTTTTCCTGTGTATGCAACTATTAGGCCCTTTGGTTTCATAGGATTAGAGGAATTGTTTGAATCATATATTCGTCTAAGAATTTGGAACAATGCTTTCGCTATGAATGTATTGCCTGTTCCTGCTCCACCTGTAAAGAACACGTGCACATTGTTGTTCATGTTCAAGCATTTTTTAAGAGCAATGTCCTTCAGAATTGTTTGTTGTTCATGATTCAACAAATGTCTTATTCTATGGTATTCATTATTTTCAATTAGGAAAGGATGTTTTGTAACTTGAAAACCAATATTGATATGTTTTTCACTTCCAATCACTGGAGGATGAGGCAAATCCGCTTGTAAGTCATAGGACTTAGAAGGAACTGAGTTGTTTTTAGGTTTCTAAATGTCTCATCATGAACACCAGGGTTTTCTAGGTCATTAAGTGCAACTTCTAGATTTCCCCATGTTGGATTAACATTGTAGGTAAATCTAGCTTCATTGATGTGCACTATACTCTCATACACAACATACGCAACCTCCCATGTAGAGAAGTTATGTATCAATGTGTCTTCGTTTTCATCGAATGGAACGTACATCAATTTTTTTTTCTCTACAATAGTTTTCATAGTCACAATGTTTATTGTATTTGACAAACCGTATCACAAAGGGTTTTTTCTTTTTGATATGGGTGCACCATTTTTTTTGTAATGTGATACGAATTCTGCTAAGCAAATATGCCTAATAACATATGGATGCTCCACGTAATAATCAATAATAGAGAGACATACCACGTCCTCTGAATTGCCAGGCTCTTGTTGCAGCAAAACCAATGGTTTAAGCACAAATGTGTGTTTTTCAAGTGGAGATGTGTTTATGAAGACACATTTTCTTGAACTACAAGTGACGGTCAAGGAAAGTGCAATGTGAATTGCTTGTTGAAAAATTTTTTGTTGAATATTAAGCAATGTATTGCCAATTGTGCATATCATTTGTATGTCATCAATATGACTTCATTCATGTTCTTTGCATATTTTTCTGAATGCAGTTGTCATAGATTTTTCAATCTTCTTCAGATACGAGGTACAGTACGATGCTTCAGCATATGCATTCAGCACGTACTGCACATCTATATTTTCTTTTCACATAACTGGCATGTCCTTGGACAAATTGTTGTTCCAAATATGGGAGAGTTTTTGTTTAAGGAAAAGTGTTGGTTTCCTAAGCATACATTGTATGGCTTGGATGTACTCATATTCTAATAGATTTACCTGTGTCAAGAAGGCATCAAAGCTCATCATTTCGTCAAATCCTCCTTGTTCTAGAAATGCGAACAAGGATTTAGATTTCTCAACAACAACATTGTCCTCTAAGCTAACTAGCTCTATGATTCTTGTAGCTCTCTTTGGTGGTATGAGAAAGTTGTATCTGCAATGCGAGTTTTTTTTGTTTTCTACAACTTCTTGTATGGTAATGTCTATGGAATTTCACAAGTTCTAGATCCAAATGATCTGTGTTGCATGTTATGTATTTATCCACAAATTGTTCGATCTCTGAATTGTTATCATCTCCATAGACGGGTGCACCCTCTATCCACACCAGTGCGTGGTCATGTTCATTTCCCCTATTCTAGAATTCAGTCACAAGAAAGTAGTCCGATATTTTTTCGAAAAATGTTTCATCATAGAATATGCATTTTCTCAAAGCATTTATTCTATGTATATAGTAGCGAGTACATGTCACCGAGTCTTTTGTTATGAGGTAGTCAATGTCGTTATTTTCCAGTGTATCAGTTTATTTTTTATGTTTCCTATTCCTATGCAGGTCAGAGATGAAAGCCACCAATGGATCACAACAATGCTCTGCATTTGTAAATGTGACAAAAAATGTTGGCGGGCCCAATTGTCGGATCATTGCAAAAAAAAAAAAATTGTTTTGTTGCAAATAGTCAAGAGAGGTGTAGATGTTTTTGAAATCTATGTATCCAATATCAGATTTCATAATTTTTTCTATGTTTACTTTGTACTTCACATCCTTGGCAACCAACTTTCTTCCTTGTAACTGGACTTTTCTTATTTGAACCCACATGCATGACATAAATTGTTCTATTATTATGTGCATTGTTTTGAAAAACAAATTTTTTATGTGACAGGAGAAGTAACCGCTTGAATGTAGAAACTCCCATCGGACTATTTTATGATAATTGAATCGTTCTGTAATATCAGTGCCATGCAGATCTCCATAGAAGAGTGTTGGAATGTTCATTTCCTCAACGAATTTGTCCTTGAATATTCCAAGTGGACGTTGCCCCTTAGTAGGTGCAATTTCAACAATTTTGTGTTGCAAGTCACGAATGCACTGTGAATCAGTGAATCCATGCACCAATGTTTCAACATGTGTTTCATTCTCTGATTCATCACTTGTATCAAAATCACTAGGATTATCAAGAGTGTCTGCAGAGTTGCAATGTTATTCTACGAGAACACTATTCCAGTTGCCATTTATACAAATGTTCTCTACTTTGTACAAGGCCCTAGAACATAATTCCTTTAATGATTTCATAACAACATGCATACACACTTTTCGTTTCTGATAGGAATTTTTGTATCACAAGCGTCTTTTCAGATCCATAGTGATTGTAATTGTATTGTTAATGAATTGTGGCAATTCTTTTTGCACAACATCTAGCTGAACAAACACATTAATAATTGATCATGTTAAGTCCATATGGGGTCATTTATAGTCCCAAGGTCTGATTTCATCAAATGCAATTCACAGAGACACAATTCTCTGCTCAATTTTAATAAGTGCACTTACATCTGTTAGTGGTGTATTAGATCTTATTCGGTCAGGGGTTGCAAACTGTGGCAGTTTTCCATTTTCAAGCGATCGTTTGCATGGAAGACAAACTTTCCCACTGGAAAATGGTTTATCATACACTATCAAGAGGAGGTATTCTGCTTGCAAATCAGGCATGAAAGACTTATTGTTTTTTGAAAAATTCAGTTGTTCACAAATTTCACATGCAATGGAAGGAGTGTCTTTCATTTGTTTCATGTAGTTTTGTCTTGGATTTTTCTTTCGCAGAGAAGTATGGGTAGAAACTATTTCCTAGTTTTCATTGCTACTATTGCATGGTGTTTCTTGTAGACCACAAAATGACACAGTTGCATGACCATTCTGGGATATGCGATTGCGCTTGTTTATGATTCTTTATGCACGAACAAATTTCTATACATTGTGATATGTGAGTTTCTCTCAAAATGGAAGTGTAGAAATGTATTTTTTTCTCTCACGCATGACCTTTTTCAAGTTGCGGTAACTTACTCTACGTTTCTTTCACAAGGGAAGGATGAGCTGGTGGTAACTAGGATGAATTTCACTCTCACCCAACTTCTGAGAAACTAGTTTACATTTTTTGTTCAAGGCCTCTATGGCCTTATCATAAGTCAGATGAATTTGACGAATAATTTTTTTCAAATTGTGATAACTTACTCTACGTTTTTTGTTTAAGCCCTTTATGGCCTCATCACAACTATCATGAATTTTACACATGTTTTTTTTGTTCAATCCCTGTCTTCCCATATCGCAACCAAGAGGAGTTTCATTTTCACTAAAAGAATTCCATGCCTATGCAGAATCCATGCCGTTTGGGAGGAATGGACAGTCAACCCTGAACTACCGATATGTCAAAGCAAAGGTTCATAATGGATATGTGTTGTATTTGTTTTGAACAAGAGGATGTCAATTGTTCGATCATAATTTGAATCAGTAACCTAGGAATGGACAGTTCTATTTGGCAAGGGCGACCACACCTAGATATTCACCCTGAATATCATAGACAACCATTGTAAATAGAATCTGCAACCCTCCATATTCCCTTTTTCATATGGAAGTGCCATGTTCACAAGTTATTCCTGCCAACTTCCAACTGCCGACATATTTTCTACGAGAAATGGGCAAAGGTGTTGATGCAAGCACCTAAAATCCTATTGGCTACCGCCTATAGTTGCATTGCAAAAGGAATATAGAGTGTAAATAAGTAGTGACTGAACATCGAACCCCGCTGCCACCAAACAACAAATTGAATTGAAAAAAATATCTCCACAACTAGAGACAACATTTATTGCCAGCTGTAAACCATGGAAATTTATGCCATGCAAAATCCGTTTCCATTGGGATTGAAGGTCTTTGCAAATAATGGACAAGTAAATATGAGGACCTTCTATATTGCATATGGAAAATGTTTTGTACAATAGTGGTTCATAATTTCCACTGAGGGCAATGGTATCATGGAACAAGATGCAATATGGATTGTCAGATGCAGTTTTGTTGAATAGTAGATATCTTGGATACCATATGCCAACTGATATATTCATCTAGTTAGATAGCCACCGTATACAAAATGTATCTCCCCAAAGTCCCCTCTCATGTGTAGGCAGAACTGGAGATGCAGACAACCACATCCTTGAAAAATATGTAGCGACATCATGTATTCCATGCAACTTCCCAAGAAAATCATATTCCATCTTGTACTCATATCATTGCAAATCCTCAACATCGCCATTTTTAAAACAAGTCAATAAATAATCTATCAATCCATTGCGCAACTCGGTCGATGAATAGCGGAAATGCAATAGAACCTGGAATGTATCAAAAAGGCAATCCCCAACAGTATACGAGAATGCATCCAATCTAAAAAGCCCATTTCTATGAAAAAATACGTCAATGTTGTCATGCATAATGGACAGTGTATCTATTTCATACGAATCAACATCTATTACTTATGTCATCTCTTCAACTGTCATTTTCAAGCTATTTTCTACATACTTTCAGTTTCTATGAAAACAGAGAAAAGCAAGGGAAAAAAATAAGAGGCAGCAAAATAAAAAAGGAAAGCAAAATAGGGTACCAACCCCCATATGTATCTTTCAACCTTCATCTTCTCAACTTGAATCCCCCCTAGTCCCCATAGCAGATGAGAAGAAAACAGATCGACATTGGAAACTGAACCAAATAGGAGAAGGAATGCAAATAAATAAAACCATAACTTTATTCAGCAGAAAGAGAACATGTAGGCGTAGTTTTCTGACCCACAGAATAAAAGCATACCCTACGTCTACACCCCACCTGATGGTTCCCTCTTTTGATAGCTCCCAACTACTTTTTGTAAAGCCTTCTACATTACAATTTTCGAAAAAGCTATGGATGCGATAGCCCGCATATGAAGACACTTGCTTTCCAAGAACAGAAACCAAGAGAACAGACAAAGATGGTCTGCAACAGAATTTCGAGGCAGGGACTCCCACCATTGAAAAACAACAACAACAGGGAAACTTGCCTGTCAACAAAGGATGACAAGAGCTCGGCCCTAAAAACTGCAAACCACAACAACAGGTCCAACGACTTGCAGAGTTGAAGAACAACAAACCAGTGAAAAACCACCAAGAGCTCGAACTGCAAGTGCAGGACCTCAACTTTGCAAAGTTGAATCAAACAAGAACCAGAATCATGGAACGAAGCAACGAACAAGGATCAACCACTCTAGTAGTGATGCCGACCATGAACAAAACTATGTCGCAATGCATATGTACAATAAACATTTAAGACTGCCATAGCTATTAGGTAAATAGTTAAGACTTTCAGGACCGTCGAAGGGTGTAGGCCAGTGCAAGCATTTAAGAAAATATGTCGTGGCATGCCTTTTCTCTCGAAGCACGCAACAATAAAGAAAAAAACACACATAGTAATTTGGTAGAGAATGTATTCTACCCAACACAAAATGCTAAGGGAAACATTCGAACTAATGCTAGCATTAATCCACCTTCGACCAATGCATAGTAAAATATATGATTCAAAAAGACCAAATACTTTGGATATGCCAACATATTTCACATTGGGAATAAGACTTCCAATCCATTGTCCAATCAAATCTTGACAAAAATAATATTTTTTATTATATAAAAATCGATGTTTTCACTTCCCTTGTTCCAACAATAGACAATATGGAAATATTTTTGGTCAATGCACAATCTAATACCAGGTCAACGATTTATCAATCGCTATAGTCCCTCTATGCCTACGACAGGAATTAATAAGGAAAGACTAACTACTTTATTATTACCCTTGTTTTATTATAATTTTAAAATATATATTTTTTTAAATGACATAATTTGTATTTTCAATATGAATATCACATTATTTTATATATTTTAATTAAAAAATATAAAATATGAAAACAAAAAAATTTAAACAAATATATTTTATATCTATCATCATGCATAATAGATGGTATATAAATTGAGGATAACATTATATAAACTTATTTTATAAGATTGAGTTGATACAAAATTATATATAATTAATATAATTATAAGATTGCATAAATTATATACCATTAATATAATTATGAATTACCTCATTTGATATTTCTTTATATTTAATAAATTATAAGTTTAATTTTTGTGGGAAATGGTACTTGGTACTATCATGAATGGGAACACAACGTATAGTGAGTTTTTGTATGAGTTAAAAGAATAAATAAATTATTAAAATGAGGGGAGATAGAACATGTACATTTTTTAAATTACACAATCAATTAAAAAAAAGGAAATTAGGACTTTCATATATAATTAGAGTATAGTCTATCGAGTCATATTTTAGAGTATATCAATTTATCTTGACCTATACTATATTTGGTTTGACAAGACTTCCAAGAAACAAAACACCGAGACCATTCAAAAAGAGGGGTACATAATTCCCTCATTTTGTGCCCTAGTTTCCCTCCTCCAAGACTACTTCCTCTATAGGACACCGAGGATTCAGTTCGTCATCCTCCAACTAAATAGGGAACTCCCTGGTCCCTTCCTAGGTGATTGTCTCCTCTAATTTACAAAAATCCCCAAATTTTTCTAAGAATCTACATGGCTTGTAGGGTGGCTCTATTTTCTTCCAGCTGGTAAGCCACTACATGGGCCACCATGGCCTTGGTTGTCCAATATGTTGCAACAAAATTGAAATTTTTAGTGTCTTGAGTTCGAGACTGACCTGGGTCTTTAACCTAGTCCTTGGATTCCACTAGAATTTCCTAATATGAGGTTCTCTTACGCTTCTTGAGAACCGCATCCTAAATGTTGGTCATGACCCACTTTTCCACTTCTGAGTAGAAAATATAGACAATGTTGCTTTCCACTCTAGCAACTCTCAGTGCTATGGTTCTTTCCATCAGGTCTATAAGAGTTTGCAAATCCCCCTTCCCTCTCTTCTTCCTAGGCTTCCCATAGCCATTTGTCCAGTTGTAACCCTTCATGAAGTGAGCAAACTAGGGTTGTGGAACACCTCTGGACCAAAAACCTTTTGGCTTCCCACAAGCAACACCACTAATTCGAGGACATGTATTTGGAAGATCGAAGATGGAGACCCAAATTTAACATTACTTTGTACAAACAAGTTGGATGCCTCCATTAACATTGGGCGTCAACTTCCTCCTGGATTCCCTTCCTCGCCTCCTCCTCTTATCACGAGTAACGAAATTGTTCCTTCTCCCACGAGCCCAACTCCTTCCTCTCCTGCTCATTATCGCCTCTGCACTGGCTAGGTACGTCATGAACGTCATCTCATCTGATGTTGCATCACTCCTGCCACATAACCTCTTTTCCATACCTCCATTTCTTGAAGTATCATCCCACTACACTAAGTATCAACTTCTTAGTGTAACTACCGTGTATATCGGCCCACACCCAAATTTATGTTGACCGATGTACAAATGGGGGGTGCGGCAATGACCATTATGATGACGCATGGATGGCTGTATCTCCACACGAGAGTTACCATCCCCTACAATTGTCACCCCATGAGGGAAATTAAATAATAAATTTATTAATTTATCATATAAAAAAAATTTATTATTTCATAAAAAAAATAATTTTATAACTTTAATTAAGTTATAGTATTAAATTAAATTAAAATTAAATAAATTATAATTTTAAATTAAATTAATATTATAAAAATATAATTTTAAATCAAATTATTATTATTATTATTACTAAATTATATCAAAAAATTACTCACCATTCCATTTTCACATTTAAAAAAAAAAATAAAAAAAATACATTTTATTAAGTGTTTTTAGATCTTAGAACATATGGTAGTATTGTTACTTAATCTTAAACATTCCAAAAATATATTACTTCGAAGATAATAACATTTAGTATCACTAAATTATAAGACATTTTTTATACCAAACAACTAATCATTAACTTCTCATTTTAATAGTTTTCAAATAACTAATCATCTAACTATTTTTCCTAGGACACATCTCATATAAATTTTTAATGCATGATGGCAAGTTGGAAATATCCAAATATCGTGCTTGTAATAATAAGGTTCATTATTAATTAAATAAATAAGTATTTATTTATTTGATTTGGTCTTGTTTTTATTCACACTTAAACACAAGTACAACCACAAAAGTAGAGCAAAGTGAAATCTCTCAAACTTGGTTAAAATCTATTATTATTAATTTTGCATCATTTTAATAATTTATTTAATACATCCTTGAGGTGTAGGAAAGTTGGGTGACGAAGTGTGTTGTTAAATTATTGGTTCGAAACATGTGGGGACAAAAAATCCAACCATGTTAAGGGTTGGTGTGGTTCAGGCCGTGTGCAATCTCCGGGTGATTTTGACGACTTAGATGCCCCCGAGTGACGATTTCTCAAGCCAAAGGTTAATCCAGTTGCCAAGAAGGTCCGGACAAATTAACAAACAAAAATAAATAATTTATTTAATACATTTATTATGAAAATGTAGTTTAGAATTACAAAGTTATTGAAAAAAAGTTTTATGAAAAAAATTATCAAATCATTTTATTTTATTTAACTTTATTTTAACTATTCAAAATAGAAAAAATTTAATATAAATTTTGTTTTAGTCAATTTTTATTATCAAACTCTTAATTATTTAACCTACTTTTTGCTAAACTCCCTTTATATTTATAATAATAATAATAATATAATTTATTGTTTAAATAGATTTTATAATCAACAATATTTTCAACATTGTTGACTAATGATTTGAAAAGATGCCAAAACACCAATTCTCCATGACAATGTAGGATCTTAAATTCTTGAAGGAAATGTTTGAACACCAACATAGATATCATAGTTTGTGTCCCCTCAACTTGAATCTTTCTAACATTGTAACAACCCTCCCTTATGACAACCAATTCTTTTTTTTTGTTGCATTAGGAAATATACATTACAAATAATAATGACAACACTACCACCTCATCCGATATATTAATGGACAATATTAACACATTAACAACCTGTACGGCATAAGATGGCACAACATTGCAGAGAATAACAATACATATATCGATGCATTAACACAATAAACAACAACCCATAACCAATGCATTCTTTTAATACTGACGCATCGCAACATAAACCGTAAATCGCTCGATTCGCCTCATAAAAAAATCATCAGTTAACATCAAGATATTTCATCATAGCGTTGGTTCTAATCTAATCTACTCAATCCATCCTTCACGCAGTGTTTAAGTGAAATTCGTATGAGGCAACACTATATAAAAATTAAGAATCATAAGGGTAATTACAATCAATGAGTCTAAGATAAACTCATGTCTAATGGATCCATAAGAAGATCAATCATCACTTGTCACGTAAGGAAATCATCTTACTTTACATATCCAACTAAGCATTAAAAGTAGATCAACCATGCTTAAACAATTCAATAATTTAACCTGCTACCCTTCAACATGTACCCATTTATAAAACTAAGAAAATCAACAAGGGAAATAAATAAAAATTTGACATCTTACATATCCATTAAAGAAATTTCAAGGAAGACCTTAACTTATTCTTCCATCATTAAGAGTGCATTAACATTTCTCAAATTCATTAAAGGAATTAAAAATGACCAATCTATTGTAACATTAATAGATAATTAAATGTTAAACTCATTCCGAGTTAAGAATCCAAAGGAAGAGTTATGGAATTTATTCCAACCCCCGAACATGTGCAAAATGATTTAGATTTTCAATCAAACCTTAATCCTGTCCTCAATCCGTACCCTCATCCAATCTTCCATCTTGACCTTCATCCGGTCCTCCATTTGGACCCTGTTACAGAGGAATTTTTGATAACAAAAATTTTGAATAAAATAATACAGGCAACAAGAAATCGATCTGGGTATGAGTTGCAGCCGAAAAGGAAGAGGTCAAAGGTAAGGGAACATCAATCCAAGTGTTCAAGGCTGAAAATAAGACCTTAAGGAGTGCCAAGGAAGTGGCTCAGATGAACATACCTGAGATTCCTGTAGAAATTAAAATGGATTTTAAAATTTCTGGAAAGCATAAAAAGGAAATCATGAGGTGTAGTGCATACATAATTTTCCAATAATTCCTCCACATTGAATGTTACTTAGCAACAATAAAAACTGAATGATACTTGATTGACATCGAAATATTCAACGATCATGGGATTCGAACACATAGTTTTGACAATCAACATGCAGAGATATAAGTTGCCAATGCAGAAGGTAAATGTTGGATAAAAAATTCCCAATGAGGATGGAAGGGTCACTGTCAAATCTTTTAGAGAAACATAGAGGTAAACCCTAAAGGATTACAGCCAAACACAAAGTTATTCAGGAACCTCATAAAATTTTGAAGACGAAAGCAAGGTGAGACTAATTGCCAACTCAGACAAAAATCAAGAAATAAAATTGCCAGGAAGGAAATGTATATAGGGTGAATTTAAAGTTCACATAAAGCTGCAAGTTCAATATTGCACCATGAGTGATCAAGTTAATAAATAAACACAAATCTCCCTAACAACAGAACGAATATAAAATCAAATTCTCAACAATACTAAGGAATGAATCTAGATTTCCTTAAGACATAAAATATCTTCATAACTGTACAAGACATGGGAACAAAAACATAAATCAACTTGTAAAAACTCAAAAGAGAAAGAGCTCGCAAGGGTTAAAGTTCACTAGATTTTCCCAACCGAACTCTACACAAGGAACTAAGGATAGAGACACAGAGCAAGAGTTTCACACCACAATTTAGTCATTAAATGATGCACCTCCTAATCCAACTCTCCATCTGGTCCTGGATCTAGCACTTGATATGACTCTTGATCCAACCCTTTGTCCAGACCTTGAAACAGAAAAAAAATATGAAAGAAAATGAAATACATTACAGGCAACGAATAGCTTGAGGAAGGGTTAATACTGAAGGAAGGGACAATAAACAATGCAAAGGTTCTCAGGAACATAGAGCTAAAGCTATAACCGCAAAATAGTTCCACAAGAACTAAACACTCAGAAAAAGGAACTTAGAAACTAAACATAATTTAGAATAGTACGCTCAAGTAAACTCTAGGTTTGTATTCTAAGAAAACATGGGAATAACCACCATCACTAAGTCACAATCCTGTACAGATCTTAGCCAATTGATAGTTCCATCATGTTACATGCTTAGGAAGCCTAAGACCCCCCAAAACTTCAATGAACAAAGGCAAGAACACGAACGGTTTAGGGTTGGTGAAAACGTAGAGGTGAGGGAAAAATTTTGTGTGGGTTGTTCCTAGATGTCTTTTAGTAACACAGAGGAGAAAGGGATGAAACGAATTTTCCCAAACTAACACGCAATACGTCAGTCGAATGATGGGCGAAGAGGGAGAAAGGCACATGGGAAATTAATGCAAACACCCAGGTGAGGAGAGAAATCATTGGACAATTTTATCCATATGATTTGTTCCAATACTAGGGAGAGAGACACACAAATTCTCATAAGAATGGACACTAGGGAGTAAACATAATGGGAAACACCCTGGGCATATTCAACAATGTAGGGGTGGATACACAACTTGAAACTTCGAGGAGGAAACTCCCCAGATTACGCAGGGAAAAAAAAGAGATGGAAACAACAAAAAGAAAAGAGAGGATGATCAAATTTACATGGGAAGATAACTAAAATAAAAACTAGTCTGGGTGTGAGGGTGCAGAGTCATATCCTTTCCTCAACGTAGCAGACATGTGTTATAGTCATAGGTCAAACATTTAAATTTAAAATAGGGTAATGGTTAGGAGACAATGGATGAAATTCAGTCAAGAGGGGAAATCTGTTTGAATCCTTCATCTAACCATATCAAAAATCTTGCCTAACTGTACCAAAAAACCATTACAACTCCATAAACATACAATTTCCACACATAAATCATTTAATTAATTTACAACAAATTTTTTTAGACATGTGTACAGTAATCGAAGGGCGAAAGTTCCGTAGTTGCTATCATGTGCTTACGCTCCATCCATATCCTTTCTTACTAATTGTTGAGACCTCACCAGTACCTCCCATCCAATGCTAGGGGTACTCTTCTCCCCCCTGAGCCCCCTGAGCCACAAAGGGGCCAATAACACAATGATATAATAATCTATCTCCCAACCCGCCTTGCAAGGTCGATCTACCACTCTCTATTAGAGCTAGGTATCCCAACTCCCACAAGAAAAAATAGTCAATAAAAATCCAACAACATAACCTTACGCTTTCCAAAAGTGATCCATATCTCTTCTCTATCATTTATTTTATAGATTTCTCTTAGTGACCTCTCCATTTTCACATTAAATTAGTTTTATTAAAAATTAATTAGGAAATATTCTCCCCCATATACTTGTCACCCAATCCCTTAGTTTCACCATAATTTCATTTAATTAATTAAATTAAATTTTCAATTTCCCTCAACCACCTAAAAACATTCCTAAAAATGCTCCTTCTTGTCCATTTATTACCTCAATTTCCTTTAATGAATGACACCCTTCTTAAATCTTTGTTGATTTCATTTTAGGAAAGTTCTCTAGACTAGATTCATTTCTATGTTCCACATTCCTTTTTCATTTAAAATTCCTCTTTTTATCTAAGTTTGAATCTAGCAAGTTTTGCACATGGACATCGATTAAATTTTTAGATAATCTAATCCCCCTTTAAATTCTAAATTTAATTTCCCCCCTTTTCTTTTCTTCATCCCCCCCTTTATTAATTGTTTAATTAATTTTTAGTCCTCATATCCTACTTAAACCTAGGCTTTAAATTCAACTAGGCTTAGCAAATATTTGTTTTTTTTTAAAGGGAGAAATTAAAATTAATAAACTTTATTCATAATTAATTTAAGGTTGACCATGTCAAGGTAAGATATTTTTTTCTAGGCACCTAGGTTCATTGGCACAATTGTGTTTAAACATCACGATGTGCCCTTCAAGATGAACTTCATGCTCCAAGGGTGACACTTGTCTTTATTCATGTTTCATTTATGCGACGTGAACTTCAAGACGCACTACGTGCTCCAAGGGTGCCACTCGTATTTCGAATGATTTTGGTAGACGTCTAACCCTTGGAGTCAAAACTCCATCAGGAAACCTTATGGGAGACTAAGGGCCTCTAAGGAATAAGGACCCTGGCTTATTGTGCACCCCTTAGAATCTTCATGAGTGAATGTATCAGTCTTCCTTGATGACATCATGGATCTCTTGAACTAGGTAATCGTTAACCTACATTTCAAGCTACGACGGAAGTGCTAGTAGGTTGTGGCAGTGATGCTGCCACACCTCACCCTCAATATCTTTGGTAGTCATGCATGGCCCCGTTAATCCAAATGTGAGTCTGATTAGCAAGCTATCATCAGCCTACATCCATCAACGAAACGTGTCAGTGATCCATAAACAACATCATAATATATCAGCCATATGTCACATATGAAATAACATAAATACTCGAACCATAAATAGTCCTCTCCCTGACTCTATCTAGAGTCCAAGGAGGTCCATCGATTCCATCAACATCCTAAATCGTCAAGAGTCCTGGAGACTTAGGAGAAACCAATCAATAACACATGTCGAGACATATATATTCAAATAACATATCATCATATCCACAACATCATCATAATCCATAAGCGAACAATCAATCATATAATGAACCAGATCACTTGCACACAAGTTTCCTCAAAGAATAAGTCAAAACATGTGTGTGCAAGAGAAGGATGTTACATACACCCCCTCTTATTTTAAACTTCGTCCCAAAGTTTCATAGTATACAAGTGCAGAAATAAAGTATTTGACAATATCTAAATGTCTATCTATCAAACAAAAATGGAAATTGCTGAAGCATGTCATATGCGTCCTCCTAGGTAGCCGAGTGAAGACTATAATTGTCCCACTGGACCTTGACTTGATCAATTGTTCGACGTCGTAGTTTTCGAATACAATGGTACAAAATGTGGATTGGCACCGCTGTGAGTGTACCCTCGTCTAATACCTGCAAGAAACTCAGGTCAATCACATGTGTAGGAACACTAACATAATTTCTCAAAACAGATACATGAAAAACATAGTGCATATGCCTCAAAGAATCAGGAAAATCTAGTCGATAGGCCATGGGACCTTCCTTTCCACAACCTTGAAAAGTCCCACAAACCTAGGAGATATTTTAGCACCCTTTCCAAACTTGATCGAAATCTTGTGAGGTTTCACTCGCAAGAAGACTCGATCTCCAACTTCATAACTATGGTCAGTGCGATGCGCATCAACATAACTCTTATGTCGATCATGTGCTTCCTTGATCCTTTGTCCTATCGATTTCATTTTATATTCCATTTCTTGGATCACTTCTGGTCCTACCAGGACCCTATCCTCAAGCCGATCCCAACTCAAAGGCATCTGACATGGTCGCTTGTAAAGAAACTCGAATGGCACCATCTTAATGGTGTTCTAATAACAATTGTTGTATTCAAACTCTACTAGTGGCAAGAACTCCTCCCAATGATTTTGTTGGTCCATCACGTACACATATAACATGTCCTCCAAGATTTTTTTCATCCTTTCTGTCTTCCCATTTGTCTCAGGGTGATATGCGGTACAAAAGTTAAGTTTGGTTCCCAAGGCCTCTTAGAAACTAGTAAAAAATTATCCAGTAAACATCGATCCTCGATCGAATATGATCCTCTTAGGAACACCATGCAACCTCACAATATTGCTGATGAAAACTCTAGCTATGTGTGGTGCCTTATACGTCCTACACACAGGGATAAAATGCACACTCTTCATGAGAGTGTCAACTACCATGAAAATCGAGTCGTGCCTCCTTGCCGTCAGTGGAAATCCAACGATGAATTCCATTGAAATGACCTCCCATTTTGATTCCCAAATAGTGTGTTGTTGTAGTAATCCTTCCAGATGTCTATGTTCATCCTTCACTTGCTGACATTTTAGACATCTCTCCACATAGCTGACTATGTCCACCTTCATTCCTTTCCAGAAGAATAAGGGTTTAAGGTCTTCCCCCATCTTCGTAACTCCTAGATGAGCCATGTACACTGCTCTATTAGATTCATTTAAGATCAAACTTCTCAACTCATCGTTAGGCAATATGTAAATCCATTTATTATATCTCATTAATACGTCGTTGTCCACAGTAAATCCCTCAAATTTTTCTACCAACATGGTGTTTTTCCTGATAAATTTCTTAAGTTCCCTATACCAGTCATCGTCGTATTGTAAAGTTAGAATATTTTCATGTGAATTCATCTAAAGAGGTATCACCAAAAATATGCGTGGTCTTTGACTCAATGCATCAACCACTATGTTCATTGTTCCTTTTATGTAGGTAATCTAGAAATCATACTCACTAAGTAGTTTCGACCAACGACTTTGTTGCGTGTTCAAGTCACTTTGCATAAAAATGTGTTGTAAACCACAGTGGTCTATTTTTAGTTTAAAATTCCATCCAATCAAGTAGTGTCTCCACACTCTTGGGGCATACATGATGGATAAAAACTCCAAATCGTGTGTCACGTAGTTCTCTTCATGCTTTCTTAACTTTCTCAAGATGTAAGCGATCACCCGACCATCTTGCATGAAGACTCTGCCAAAGCCTTCCCTGGATGTGTCAGTTCATACCAAGAAGTCCTCATCCATATAAAGGAATTTTAGTATAGGTTTTTTCATTAACATCTCCTTGAGCCTTCAAAATTATTCCGCGCATTTCTCGGTCCACACAAACTTCTTGTTCTTCTTCTGTAATTTCGTAATCGGATTTGTTATCTTTGAAAAAACCTCGACGAATCGTTGATAATATCCCACTAAACCCATGAATATACGCACTTATGGGACATTATTTAGCGCATTCCACTCCATGATAGCCTCTACCTTTGTTGGATCTACAATGATACCTTCACTGGAGATAACATGCCCTAAATAATGAATCTTCGATTGATAAAAGGAGTATTTTGAAAGTTTCCCAAACAATTTGTTTTCTCGTAGACACTGTTGTACCAAGCACAAATTCTCATTATGTTCTTCCATCATTCGAGAATATATCAAAATATCATCAATGAATACTTGAACAAAATTGTCCAAGTATTCGTGGAACACCCCATTCATCAAGCTCTTGAATACCCCTTGGGTGTTTTTCAGTGCAAAAGGTAAAACAATAAACTTGTAATGTCCAAACCTCGTCTTAAACATGGTCTTAGGAATATCTTCCTCCTTAATCAGTAACTGGTGATACCATGATCTCAAGTCGATCTTCGAAAACACCGTCGTGCCCTTCATCTGATCAAACGGATCATCTGTTGTTGGCAATGGATACTGGTTCTTAATGATTGCCTTGCTCAATTAACGATAGTCAATGAATATCCTCCACAACCCATCCTTCTTTCGTATGAAAATAACATGTTCACCCCAAGGTTACACACTTGGACGTATAAGTCCTAGGTCTTACAACTCCTTCAGTAGCATTTTCAACTGCTATAACTGGGGGTTGAACATCCGATAGAATGTTCTTTCTATCGGTTCGGTCCCTGGCTTTAGTTCGATGGTAAATTCCAATTCCCTCTCATGTGGAAACCCTGGTAACTCCTATGGAAATACGTCCACAAATTCCCGTACTACCGAAAGGTTTTCTAGTCCTTATGCCACGCCCTTTTATTTCAACGCAAGGATCACATATAGCTTGCACCCCTTGTGCATTCTCTTTTGTAGTTGTAGGGAAGAGATGAACCTTAGGGAAACTCCCTGGTTCCTTCCTACAATCAGACGTCTCTAACCCTTGTTCTCGTCCAAACTCAACTGTTTCTTCTTATAGCTGAGTGTCGCCTCATGTGATTCCAACCAATCCATTCTGATCATGACGTCATAAGATCCTAATATCGTGATGTATAGGTTGTTCTTCATGAAACAATATTCCAGGTTAAGGGTACACCACGTAACGTTTCCTCCAACCTTTTGTTTGGCTCTAGAATCCATTTCTATGCAGCTAAGCTCATCCTGTTCTACTGCCTTTACCTTAATTATTTTTAGCACTCCACCAAAAAATAAATCTCTCTATAGCTCCTGGATATATCAAAATACTAAAGGTCTTGTTAGCAATGGTACCTGACGTCTCGAGCATAGTAGACTAGTGCTTGGACTGGAGGTTGTTCACCGCTACATTAATTCGATGGGCCTTGCCCAAATATCCTACTGTGGTATGCCCGATTGACCCAACTTCTCTAGCCCTCTCAGCTAGACAGTGAAATTGGTAATGTGGCTCTATGCATGTCAAACATCTGGTCTTCGGCCCAATACTCCTAGTCCCCAAATTGGAAGCTGAAGGCCCACTAGCCCAAAACCTTGGCATGTTCTATTGAACAAGCCTGTACTATTGTTGCTGTGAACAACACTATTGCTGGTGTTGTGGTCCTCTGTAGGGAGTTTGATACTGAGGTGTCAATCGTCGTGGTGTCGTGAATGTGGATCCTCTCTAAGTGTCTCGATACCCTGGTGGATGTCTGGCTAGTGTCTGATGTTGTTTCACACCAGATGTCGCCTGCCCCGTCAATCTCACCAGATTCCTACTATGATCCCCATTGATGAGCTCCTCCTCATCTATGAGGGCCTTTTGGACAACATCGTGTAACGTATAAGGAATTAAAAGCCTCACTTTCGCACAAATGTTGACATTAAGGCCAAACATGAACTTGTTGACCTTAAGGTTCTCAATGTTCAAATGTGGAGCATACTTAAGAAACTCCATGAAATGGGCCTCATACTTAGGCACCATATGACCGCCCTATCGCAAGGCATTGAAATCATTGAGCTGATGCTCAATGAATTCCTCCTCCAAATACCTCTCCCAAAACTGCTCCTCAAACAATTCCCATGACACGTTTTCGACAACCATGTTCAGTTGTGGCAGGAGCATCTTCTGCCATAGCAGAGTGATCCTTTTCATTTGAAAGAGCGCCATGTAGACCTTCATGTTGGAGGTATAGTCGGGAAGTGCAAAGCACATCACCATATTATCCAACCATGCCTCGGTGATTGCGTCATCCGTGGCACCAAAGAACTCAGAAAAATTAACCTTCTCGATTTCTCGGTGAATTCTACGAGCATTGGTTGGGGCGCGCTATGGACCCTCCAGGGGTACTGGCACTCGGGCCTCATCTCTAGCCAAATGGCTAACCAGGGCCTCTGACATCCTCTGAAAGGACCTCATCAACCCAACTGCATCCCCTGGAAATATATGTTCCTGTTCGTTGACTTGTTCTTCTCCTTGGGGGTTAGACCCCTCTAGCATGGATGCTACAGGAGGCATCGTGCCTCCTCCCCTAACACCACTTCGTCTGCCTCCGAAACTTCCTCTAACCATGATTACCTGCATGAATACAATTTGAATTTAATTAGAGACAAATCATATTCAAGTGCTCATACAGTGGAAGCCTTAATGATCCCAAGTCATGGGGGTGAACCTGCTCTGATACCATATGTAACAACCCTCCATTACAACATCCATTTTTTTTTTTTCATTAGGAAATATACATTACAAATAATAATGAAAACACTAGCACCTCATACGACATATTAATGAACAATATTAACACATTAATAACCTACACGACATAAATTGGCACACCATTGCAGAGAATAATGATACATATATCGATGCATTAACACAATAAACAAAATCCCATAACAAATGCATTATTTTAATAATGATGCATCACAGCATAAACCCTAAATCTCTCGATTCGTCTCATAAGGAAAATCATCATTTAACATCAAGATATTTCATCATAGTACCGGGTCTAATCTAATCTAATCAGTCCATCCTTCAGGCAATGATTAAGTGAAATTCGTATGAGTCAGTTCTATATAAAAATTAAGAATCATAAGGGTAATTACAATCAACGAGTCTAAGCTAAACTCATGTCTAAGGGATCCATAAGAAGATCAATCATCACTCGTCACGTAAGGACATCATGTTACTTTACATATCCAACTAAGAATTAAAAGTAGATCAACCATGCTTAAACAATTCAATAATTTAACCTGCTACCCTTCAACATGTACCCATTTATAAAACTAAGAAAAACAACAAAGGAAATAAATAAAAATTTGACAGCTCACATATACATTAAAGAAATTTCAAGGAAGACCTTAACTTATTCTTCCATAAATAAGAGTGCATTTACTTTTCTCCAATTCATTAAAGGAATTAAATATGGTCAATATGTTGTAACATTAATAGATAATTAAATGTTAAGCTCATTCTGAGTTAAGAATCCAAAGGAAGAGTTCTGGAATTTATTCCAACCCCTAAACCTGTGCAAAACTATTTAGATTGTAAATGTGTTGAACCTGGACAAAATAGATCTAGCTAGAAAATACTACATACATTTGCAGAGAGAAATTGAGAAATAAGAAGCAAGATAGAAATAATGGAAGAATTCTCATTAACCGTATTCCACACTCAAAGAGTGAATAATGTACAATAGATATAAGATACATGAGTAACCAATGAGCCATAGTGGTGGTCTAGATTGATCTGGGCACACACCAGCAGTTATGAGAGTAAATTGCCACCTAGTCTAGTCTCTTAGGTAGTTACGGGAGTGAACTGCCACCTAGCTGAGTTAACTAGTCAACTAGTCTTCAGTTAACTGACTGAACAAAGAGTAGTGAGTTGGTGATGATCCCAATGTTGCATGGTGACAAAACCAATGCAAATTCTAAACTCAATTCAACTAGTCAAAATGAAGTGTCAACTGGAAGACAATATTCTCCAGGTGGAATATTCTCCCCTAAAATATAGGAGAGTGGATATCGACTAATTATGACTAATAAAAAGGAATAACCTTAGAAAAAATAAAACCTAGGTGTGTGTGAAGTAACTCCAACACCCCCCCTGAACATCACTATGGTGAAAATAAAGAATGGGTCCTAGCTATGAGGCCATGTTAGGTACTCAAATACAAAAGATACACTGAACTAAATGAGGAAAGAGGGAAAACCTCATGGGAACAAATCCCCCCCTCAACTTACAATGCATAAAATACAAAATGATAAGGAACAAAAGGCACTTGCTAAGCAACCATGTCCTTCACTCCAAGAAGACCTCGCAGCTGTGCAAGTTTGTGCTCTTTGAAGATTTTGCTGAAGATGTAGGTGTTTGCACGGATCTGCTGAAGTATATGCATCATTGATATTTCCACACATATCCAATTTATCTTCTTGTAATGAATAATATCCAAACAAATTTTGGATGAAATTTTGAAAACCGTACGATCATTTCCAGAAAAATGTTGAAATTTTGTTGATTTTGAAACGATCATAACGTCAGTTCCCGGACTCTGTTTCAGACGATTATTTTTTTGAAATTGGATATTTTCCCGAGAGGAATTCAAATATCCAATTTTTTTCTGCAAAATTTTCTCAGAAAATATCAGAATGGCGTATGATGTGTGTGGCTTCCGTTTTGACTCCTAAGATGCATGCATTGCACATGCAAAAGTGTCTGGATGTGACTCCTAAGATCCATGCCATATATATTCCACATTAATTTCAGAAAAAAAAAATATGAAATGGAGTAGACATCATCTTCAATTAATGGAATACAAATTTCTACAAAAACTTTTGTAGAAGACTCTTCATAATAACAGGCTTGATCTTCTGATGGCTTCTCTTCTGGCTCTATCTGCTCGAACTTCTGCATGGAATCTTCACAATATTCTTTATTCCCAAATAGAACCTCCAATCTGGTCCATAATTCATTTGGAGTTAATCCTTGTGATTCTTCATATACTTGATGGAAAAGTTTGGGAGAAACAAACATGCCAATACTTCTTATGGCCATATCTTGTCTATTGAGAAAGTCATTTTTCTCATCGACAGAATTAGGCTCTACTTCAATTTCCATGGTTATTTTTTATAAGCCTCTACTTCTGAGAATAAGTAGAATATTTGGCTTCCATTCCAAATAGTTATGAGGCGTGAAAAGTATTTACGACAAATAATCCATCTTTTTGTTGTCTTCAATCTTCAATACCTGCAAAAATAATTTGGTGTATCTTTTTTCTTAGCAATCCGTCGGCTTTGATACCATGTAAATGTGTTGAACCTGCATAGAATAGATCTAGGTAGAAAATACTACACACATTTGCATAGAGAAATTGAGAAAGAAGAAGCAAGATAGAAAGAATGGAAGAATTCTCATTAACTGTATTCCACACTCAAAGAGTGAATAATTTACAATAGATATAGGATACATGAGTAACTAATGATCCATAGTAGTGGGATAGATTGATCTAGGCACAGAACAACAGTTACAAGAGTAAACTGCCACCTAATCTAGTCTCTCAGGTAGTTACAGGAGTGAACTGCCATCTAGTTGAGTTAACTAGTCAACTAGTCTTCAGTTAACTGACTGAACAAAGAATAGCGAGTTGGTGATGATCTAAATGTTTCATGGTGACAAAATCAATGCAACATCTAAAATCAACTCAACTAGTCAAACTGAAGTGTCAACTGAAAGAGAATATTCTCTAGGTGGAATATTCTCCCTTAAAATATAGGAGACTGGATAATGACTAATTATGACTAATAAACAAGAAATAACCTTAGAAAAAATAAATCCTAGGTGTGTGTGAAGTAACTCCAACATAGATTTCCAACTGAAACTTAATCTAGTCCTCAATCTAGACCTTCATATCATCCTCTATCCATACCTTCATCCCATCCTCCATCCGGACCTTGTTACAAAGCAATTTATGATAACAAAAAATTTGAATAAAAGAACACAGACAAGAAGAAATCGGTGTGGGTATGAGTTGCATTCGAAAAGGAAGAGGTCAAAGGTAAGGGAACATCAATCCAAGTGCTCGGGGATAACAAGAATACCTCAGGGACTGCCAATGAAGTGGATCAGATGAACATACCTGAGATTCTTGTAGAAATTAAAATGGATTTAAAAAAATTTGGCAAGCATAAAAAGGAAATCATGAGGTGTAGTGCATACATAATTTTCCAATAATTACTCCATATTGAATGTTACTCAGTAACAAGAAAAAAAAATGATACTTGACCGACATCGAAATACTCAATGATTATGGGATTCTAACACAGAGGTTTGACAGTCAACATACAAAAATGTAAGTTCCTAATGCGGAAGGTAAATGTTGGATAAAAAATTCCCAACGAGGACGGAAGGGTCACTGTCAAAATTTTCAAAGAAACACTGAGGTAAACCTTGGTGGATTACACCCAAATGCAAATTTATTCATGAACCTCAAAAAATTCTGAAGATGAAATATAGGCCAGAGTAATTTCCTACTCAAACAAAAATGAAGGACTAAAATCACCAGGAAGGAAATGGACATAGGGAGAATTTAAATTTCACATCAATCTGTGATTTCAAGCTTCCAGCATGAGTGATCCAGTTAATAAATAAACACAAATCTCTTTAACAATAGAATGAATATAAAATCAAATTCTCAAAAATACTAAGGAATGAATCTAGATTTCCTTAAGATAGAAAATATCTTTAGAACTGTACAGGACATGGGAATAAAAACATAAATCAACTTGTAAAAACTCAAAAGAGAAAAGGCTCGCAAGGGTTAAATTTCACTAGATTTTTTCAACCCAACTGTACACAAGGCGCTAAGGACAGAGACACGAAAGAGGATTTGCACACCACAATTTATTAATTAAATGGTGCACCTCCTAATCCGACGCTCCATCCGGTCCTGGATCTGACACTTGATATGGCCCTCGATCCGACCCTTGGTCCATACATTGAAACAAAAAAACTTTATGAAATAAAATGAAATACATTACATGCAACAAATAGCTTGAGGGAGGGTTAATATTGAAGGAAGGGACAATAAACAACACATAAGTGCTCAGGAAGGTCGAGCTAAAGCTGCATCACCAAAATTTTTGCACATGAACTAAATACTTAGAAAATAGAAACTCAAAAATTAAACATAATTCAGAATAGAATGCTCAAGTAAACTATGGGTTTGTATTCTAAAACAACATGGGAATAACCACCATCACTAATTCGCAATCCTGTACAATGCTTAGCCAATTGACAGTTCCATAATATGACATTCTTGGGCAACGTAAGACCCCCAAAAACTTCAGTGAACCAAGGCAAGATCGCAAAGGGTTTAGGGTTGGCAAAAACACTGAGTTTAGGGAAAAGGTTCATGTGGGTTCTGCCTGGTCCTTCAGTAATGAAGAGCAGAAATGGATGAAAGGAATTCACCCAAATGGAAATGTAAAATGTCGGTCTAATGATGGGCGAAGAGGGAGCAAGGTACATGGGAAATTAATGCAAATTCCTTGGTGAGGAGAGAAATCACTGGGCGATTTGCTCCATACGATTTTTTTCAATATTGAGGAGAGCGACAGACAAACTCTCAGAAGAATGGGAATTGAGGAGTAAAAAAAATGGGAAACCCCCTGGGCATAGTCTGTAACGTAGGCTTGGATACACAGATGGAAAATTTGAGGAGGTAAACGCCCAGATTACATACGGAAAAAAAAGAGATGGACAGAACAAACCAAAAGGAGAGGCTGAGCGAATTTACTTGGGAACATAACTAAAATAAAAACTGGTCTGGGTGTGAGGGCACAGATCCATATCCTTTCCTCAACGCAACAGAAGGGTATTACAATCATAGGTCAAAAATTTAAATTTAAAACAGGGTAATGGGTAGCAGACAGTAGATGAAATTTAGTTAAGAGGGGGAAATCCATTTGAATCCTTCATCTAACCACATCAAGAAGCTTTCCCAACTATACCAGAAAACCATTACAATTCCATAAACATATAATTTACACATATAAAACATTTAACTAATTTACAAAAAAAACTTTTAGACATGTGTATTATAACCAAAGGGAGAAGATTCCGTAGTTTTTGTCCCACGCTTCCACTCCATCCAACTCATTTCTTGCTAATTGCTGACACCTCACCAATACCTCCCAACCAACGCTCGAGGTACTCTTATTCCCCCTCAGCACCCCGAGCTGCAAAGGGGCCAAGAACACAACCAAAGAATAAGATAGCTCCCAACTCGCCTCGCAAGGTCGAGCTACCACTTTGTATTCAAGCTGGGTATCCCAACACCCACAAGAAAAATATGGCAGCATAACCTTACGCTTTCCAAAAGTGATCCATATCTCTTCTCTGCCATTTATTCTATAGATATATCTTAGCGACCTTTCCATTTGCACATTAAATTAGTTTTATTAAAAATTAATTAGGAAATATTCTCCCCCATACACTTGTCACCCAATCCCTTAGTTGCACGAGAATTTCATTTAATTAATTAAATTAAATTTCCAATTTCCCTCACCCACCTAAAAGCATTCCTAAAAACGCTCCTTATTGTCCATTTATTCCCTCATTTTCCTTTAATGAATGACACCCTTCTTACAAATTAGTTGAGTTCATTTTAGTAAATCTCTCTATACTAGATTCCTTTCTATGTTTCACATTCCTTTTACATTTAAATTTCCTCTTTTTATCTAAGTTCGAGTTTAGCAAGTTTTTCACATGGACAACAATTAAATTTTTAGATAATTTAATCCCCCTTTAAATTGTAAATTTAATTTTCCCCCTTTTCTTTTCTGCATTCTCCCTTTATTATTTGTTTAATTAATTTTTAGTCTCATATCCTACTTAGACCTAGGCTTTCAATTCAACTAGGATTAGCAATTTTTTTTTAAAGGGAGAAATTAAAATTAATAAACTTTACTCATACATAATTAATTTAAGGCTAACCATGTCAAGGTAAGATATTGTTTTCTAGGCACCTAGGTTCATTGACTCACCTACGTTTAAGCATCCTGACGTTCCCTTCAAGATTCACTACGTGCTCCAAGGGTGGCACTCACCTTTATTCATGTTTCATTCTTGATACGTGCCCTTCAATACGCTCTATGTGCTCCAAGGGTGCCACTCGTCTTTTGTCTGATTTTGGTAGACGTCTAACCCTTGGAATCAAAAATCCGCCAGGCAACCTTGTGGGAGACTAAGGGCCTCTAAGTAATAAGTACCCTTCCTTATTGTGCACCCCATATAATCTCCGTGAGAGACTGTCTCAGTATGCCCTCATGGCATTGTGGATCTCTCGAACTAGGTAATCGTTAACCTACAGTTTGAGCCATAGAGGGAGTGCTAGTAGGATGTGGCAGGGTGGTTGCCTCACCTCTCCCTCAATATCTCTAGTAGTCATGCATGACCCCTTTACTCCAAATTTGAGTATGATTAGCAAGTTATCTTTAGCCTACATTTATCAATGAAACATGTCAGCGATCCATAAACAAAATCATAATATACCAGCCATATGTCACATATGCAATAACAAAAATACACAAACCATAAACAATCCACTCCTTGACTCGATCCAGATTCCAAGGAGGTCCTTCGATTCCATCAACATCCTCAATCATCAATATTACTGCACTTTGAAGATAAACCAATCAATAACACTTGTCGACACATATATAATCAAATAACGTATCACCATATCCACAACATCATCATAATCCATAAGAAAATAGTCAATCATATAATGAACCAGATCACTTGCATGCAAGTGTCCTCAAAGAATAAGTAAAAATAGTTGTGCGCAAGAGCAGGATGTTACAAACATTGAGAGTAATCAACGAAATCCTCTAAACCTCCTTCTAGGTCCTTGTAATTTGTATAGCTATTAGTTTTATTATATAATGTTTTTATTCATGTTGTGTTGATTATACATACTACATATAGTCATTTTTGTGTTTTGATGAATGATGTAATGCGACATAACCTTTAAGGAACAAAGAAATTTCATATAATCCAACCAAGATGAATATCACCATGCATCATGACAATCTAGGAACATTGCATTTAAACATAACCCTCAACGAACGGCTCTATGTGACCTAACCATTCAGGAACAAAGAAATTCAACATAACACAATGAAGATGAATTCCACATTGCAACATAATAATTGGGAACATCACAATCCAACATAACCCTCGAGGAATGTTCCAATGTGGCATAACCTTTGATAGATGTCACATTTCAACATAGTTACCATTGAGGTATGTCAAAATTTGACATATGTCAACCATGATGAACATCACAATGCTAGTTAATGACTGGTCTCCATGGGGAGGATTAGTAGATTCGTGAATTAAACATCAATATAATTAATAATGAAATATTATGATATTTTAGTATGGTTGACCATGGGTTACCACATTAGAAAATATAGGAACATTTCATTGAAACATAACCATCAACGAATGTCTCTATGTGGCCTAACCATTCAAGATCAAAGTAATTCAACATAACATAGTGCAGATGAATGTCGAAATGCGACATAATCATTGGGAACATCACAATCCAGCATAACCCTTGAGGAACATCCCAATGTGGTATAACTCTTGATGGATGTCACTTTTCAACACAGTTACTATTGAGGTATGTAGCAATTTGACATATGTCAACCATGATAAAAATCACAATGCTAGTTAACGACCGATGTGCATGGGGAGGATTCATAGATTCATGAATTAAAACATACATATAATTAATAATAAAATATTATGATATTTTAGTATGGTTAACCATGGTTTATGACATTAGGCTATGGTTTGCCATGGTTGACATTGTTTGGTTATATGTAACCATAGTTGACTCTGGTTAGCCATAGTTGATTATGTTTAGCTATGATTTACTTTGAAAAATGATGGTCTATTATGGTTGAATTTGATTTTACCAAGTTTGACTATGGTTGACCATGTTATACTATGGTTATCTTTTCTTGACCATGTATGTACTTGGTGTACCATGGCTGAATTTGGTTGACTATGGTTGATTATGGTTGACTAAGTTAAACTATTATTGGCCATGGTCGAATTTGGTTGACCATGTTTGACTATGACTAACCATGGGTGACCATGTTGACTATGGGTAACCATGTTGAGTGTGGTTGACTTTGGATAAAATGGTTGAACATGGTGGACCACAATTGAGCATGGTTAGATTTGGTTGACAATGGTTGACTTTGGTTTACTGTGGTCGAAATATGGTTGAATTTGTTTTATATTTGGTTTACAATGGTTGAATTATGGATGAATTTGGTTTCCTATAGTCGACCCATAGTTGACTTTGGTTTATTTTTAGTTTATTTTTCTTGACCTTGGTTCACTTTGGTTTACTTTGGGTTTGTTGTGGTTGACTTTCGTTTACTATGGTCGACTATGTTGGACCATGTTTGATTATGGTTAAACATGGTTGACTTATGTTGAAATGTTATGTACCTCAATCATATAAAATTTTAGATGATAAATTAGGGGGTTTAGAATTTTTGTTGGGAGAATTATTTACATAGAGGGGTTTGAGGGGTTTTTCTATATGTAGCCCCAAATTTATTTTCAAACATTTATGTATAAAATCCTTAGTCCATGAATATTTGTGATGGAAGAGCATGGAAATCCATTTTTTCCCCTTAAAATTCTCACGAGATCCTCCCATTCACCCCGTTTTTCTCATAATGGCAATGATTCAAAGATATTTCTCCTCTATTTTCTACTAATGGAAATGATTAAGGTATTTTTCCACCATTTTCTAGTAACAGAAATGATCAAAGTATTTCTCCCTGATTTTATGGTACTAGCAAGATTCAGACATATTTTCCATGGGTTCCCTCAATCAGGAGTGGAGAGGCTCTGCAGTTGTCTTACCATACCTAGATTGAATGTCGACTGAAAATAGTGAAGAGCATGCACAAACACACTATCATAATGGGTGGATAAATTGGGTGTAAATTTGGTACCAATCCCTCATTGTGATGATTTCTTTTGGAAAACCCTTGCCTTGCTTGATTTCCTTATTATCAATATGAAATAAGACATTTTTACTAGGTCATAGCCAAGTAAGACACAAAATTCATGTATGAGACCCCCTTATTTTTTGGACAAGGGATGCCCTCCTCCCATTGATTTGAATGGTAAAGTCTATGGAGGTACACATGTTGAAGGTTTGCAAATTCAGGCAAGTCATTCTGCACAAGAAAGTATGACCCATCTACACCATTACATAACCCCCAGGAAGAAATTGAAGACCCAGGAAGAAGTCACCCCCACCAATAAAAGACATAAAATAATAAGGTAATTTGAATAACATGAATAAGAAGTTGGCCCTAGACAAATGCCTAGATTTGTATAAATACGGGACTCGATAATTTCATTTGGACAGTCAGACAACTCCTTTTGTAGTTGATAAAAGGCAGTTTCAACTACAGTTTTGGTAATTTCACTATTCTTTTTTTTCTGGTATCTTGATGAGTGCTCCACACTTGGGAAGGATATTCTTGGTTTCTCTTTGTCATCTTATTCAGGCGCTAGGTCTTGGTGATGCTAGATTTGGAGAGGATCTTTGTTGTATTGTATTTTTTCTTTTGATGATGATGTATTGGTAATATCTTGGACTGAATTCTTATATAGAAAGGTTGTTGGGTTTTCTCCCAAGGTTGGGTTTACAAGGATAAAATCTTGTGTTCTTGTGTTGTGTTCTTCTCTTTATTGTGCATGTTTAATATTTCTAGATCTTGTCATTTCTGATGCAATATTATAGTTTATATTTTCAGTGTATAGTTATTCTATGATAAATGTTGTATGAAAATGTATCGTTTTATTAATCATAATGAAATAACTATCAAGAGTTGAGAATCATAAAATAAATCAACATGGTATTAGAACTAGTTGAAATATTGTCACTCCACAGTTTCTGTTTGCTACTAAAATTTGTCATTGCACAGACCTAAAATTTTCAAGTTCGTTGAGTAACTTATTGGAGGAAGTTGAGTTTAATTTTTCCATATATCATCTCACCCTAGCCTAATGCACCCCCTAGTGGTCTCAAATTACACCTTGGTGAAAGTTGAAATTTCACCTAAAACTCACTACTACAGTTGCAAGAACTTTCTTTGTGAAGCTCCTAAGCATTTATTGGGCTTAGTTGAGGATACATTTTTGTATAGAGAAACTCAATTTTCCCTAGCACACCTACTGAACTTCTCAGTTTGAATTTCCATCAATGTTGAAATTTTAGGGTTTATTGACATTTTACTAGACATTGAACTTTCTGCTATCTTGATTTTGTGATTTCCTCATGTATTGATAGTGTCCAATTTTATATTAGAAGTCATGATGGATGGTGTTACAAATTTCAAAGGTATGAAATTATATATGTTTCCAAGTTGTATCATTTAACATAGTATGAGGGTGTTTTTAGGGGATGTACATGGGTCCTTATCCAAGAAATGACCCAAAGAGATCATTTAATCTAATGCATTTAGAGGAATAGCGCACACTCCCTAGAAATTAATACTATGAGTTTTCATATCATGTTTGATATTTTTATATTGTTGTACCCTAAATAAATATTGTAACCGAGACAAAATTATTTAGAGTTCTATTACTGTTGAGTACATTTTTTCTATCAAATGTTTAGTGACACTTGAATATTGTTAGTACAATAATCATCATGTAAATGCTCATTATTTAGTACCAATGATGCACTTGTTTGAAATATATAATTGATCTACAATAGGACATGTTCTTGGTTGTTGTCTTTGTCCTAGGCAGGTTACCTTGTAAATTCCATGGATGTTACCATGGAGATGTTCTTGTTTTGTTCTGTGTAGGCTACCATGAATGCATGATTGGTCGAAAGACTAAAGAATTATTGTTCTTGTCCTTTTTTTCTTATTCTTGTTCTTGTTCCTGGAAGGTCACAGGGGATAGCTCAGAGAAAGAGCTATAGTGACAATTGTTCATGTTTCTATTTTTTGTTGTTCTTGTTTCTATTTCATATTCATAAGAATATTTTTCTTGTCTACTATTTTCCCTTGTTATTGCTCTTGTTTCGGGTAGGTCATGGGTGGTATATCTAAGAGTGATATATAGTGAAAGTTGCAGGAGGAAACATATTAGATGGTCTCTAGTTTGAGACATGGAGCAGAGTGTCCAAACATAGAGTTGTGTACTTGACCATATACATCCATGTACCGAAGGAAAAGAGTATGAAGTTTGAACCTTCTAGAAAGAAGGATAATTTTATGGAATACAAAGTGTTTAACGTGGCGATTTATTTTGAAGAGGAGAAGGCTTCGAAGATTACCATATATATCCCTCTAGTCCAATTGTTCACTCTTCAAATCATCGGGAAGAGTCAATAGAGCCAGTTGGGTTAGTGGATCTACCTAGAGATGTTGCAGTGACCAGGAAGAGCCTAGCATGGCTTTGTGATAGCTTGCATGATTTAGTATGGAATGAAACTCCTCGTGATACTTTCAGGGAGAGAAAAATACCTTAGATATCCTTGAGTTACATGCAGTGAAATCGTTGATCTTGAACCATCCAATTATGAGGAGGATCTTGTGGTTCCACCAATGGTGAGGTAGGTGGACCCACCAGGTACCATATCCTAGGAAGCCAACCCTTAGGATTGAGTAGGGAGGATAAACCTGCTAGGATAGTTCATTGGAGATCATACTTAAGCGAAGATAAACAAATGCAAAGGGAGAAGATGGTTCCAGATATTGTACAGACTCGGAGGGAGTCTTGTTTCAAAGGGAGCATGGTACTCAATGATTGAAGAATACTTGATGATATTGGTTTTAACCAAGAATGATGAAGACATAGAGAGATTCAATTGGCTCAAAGGGAGAGCCAATCATTTAGAGGGAGTTCACCCTCAGATCCAGGTGAGAGAGAGACATCTTCTCAGAATGAAAGGCAAGTTTCATCATTTGATGAGTGTTGAAGGAGATGTGAGATATCCTAGGAGGATACACTTATTTCATTATATATTGCTACAATGATGGAGGAGTCAACCAATTAGGATAAATAGGTATGGACTTTGTCTCAGTCACAGAGAGAGAAGCCAGTGAGACAGACTAGACAACAAGATTTACTCTAGTGATAGAAGGAGTTGGCCTCAGAGGTGGAGATGGAGAATCATGGTTGGATGTACTCTTTAGATTATAGGTGTAACAAGATTAGATGATATATTCCTCATTCAAGGGATACTTATGAGAATTGATATGATGGACTGCAAGTCCATGACTACACTTATGATGAAAAATATAAAGAATTTCAGTGATTCTACTTCAAATTCATATTTGTTGGATCCGACGATGTACAAGTAGTTGATTGGATCCTTGTTGTACTTGGTTAAAACCAGGATGAATACCTGCTTTTCACCTTGAGAAAGTTTATGGTAGAGTTGAGACACTAACATTGGGTTGCATCAAAGCATGTAGTTGTGTGATACAGTTGGAAATGATATGTCTCAAATGATGGGGTGAAGTTACAGAGATATACATATTCTTACAAGGCAGGAAGTGAAGTATAAAGAAAGAGCACTGGTGGGTGTTGCATCGAATTAGCCATGCTTCTTGTCTTAACAGGAAGAAGACTTATATGACACTCAATACAACATATGATGAGTGTATCACAACTAGTGATGCGAGTCGTGAAATAGTGTAGTTTCAAAGGCTTCTCATAGAACTTCATTCGATACATGGTGCATATGGAGCAGTCAGATTCCAACACAAAGATGAGAAAATTCATGACATTCTAGTCCCATCATATAGGTATGTTTGACCCCAGATCCATTCTCCCAGGATGGGTCTGTGTGACCCCAGAACCATTCTCCCAGGATATGTATGTGTGACCCAGATACTTTTGTATGACCCATATAGGTATTTGTGACCCAGACAGGTTTTGTGACCTCAAATGGGTTTGTCTGATCTAGGATAAGTCTGTGTGACGTTGGGAGGATTATAATATCATTCAAAGAGATTTATTGTGATGAGTGGCCAAGTATGATGCATGATGTAGAATGTATTCCCTGGTGAGAGGGAGTGTTGATGATTTGCAGCATCGAGAAGATATTCTGAGGGATGTACCTATGGTCCAGGGATAGTCCTTACTTACAGGGGTTTACCTATGGAGTTGAGGTGGTTGAGGTGCTTCCACGTGTTAGATTGCATTGGACACCACTCTCCTAGGATTGGTAGTTTAACCAATGGAGAATGGCATATTCACTCATAGGGGTTTACATGTTGTGAAGTTCACTCACAAGGGTGTACTTGGGAAAGTGAATGGTCCAAGTGTGGTCTTCATTGAGACCTGAAATGTTAGACAAAGTTGTATGGATATTGATCATCAACATGACCCATGAAGACAACCTTTCTATGATAGAAGAAATCCAAGTGTGGAGAATGCATCCCTCGTTGAGAGGGAGTGTTGAATATTTACAACTTCGGTCAAGTCATTCTTCATAAGAAAGTACAAGAAGACCCATCAACACCATTACAAAATCTCCATGAAGAAGTACTTTGGCTATTGATGGTGATGTTGAATACTTCTATAGAAAGGTTGTTGGGTTTTCTCTCGAAGTTAAGTTTCCAACTCTATGATAACTTTTGTATGAAAATAAGCTACCCAACTCTATATTTTAACTTGTGACCTCTTAGAAGAAAACACATGTTCTTAACCATTAGGTCCACTATACATTCCTGTAATTTGATATACAATTTTAACTAACCATATTGGTTTCAAAATATATTATTCATGTTGTCACCCATTTTGTTCAATGTGTCTTCCCTAATTTCCTATCACGGGTCACATGTTTTGTTCAATGTGTCTTCTCTAATTTATTAGAAGAATGGATGGTGTGTCTACCCTAATATCATAACATAATATGGATGATAGAAATTTTTATGTCATGAGTTGTTTCTCTATTGAACTAACACCCATTTCGATGGAGAAATAGAACTAACCGATTGCCAAGCTATGACATAAACTATTTTTTTGGTATATTGTTGGATTGGACTGGACAAGGGCTATAGAGAGATTTTTAAACTGTCACCCTGACCTCTTGAATGGAAGTAGCTTTTACATTGTACAACACAATGCACTCCACAATGCACTCCTTTGGTCTCCTCACATTCAATTGCAATTTAAGAACACAATTGATTTGACATTGACATCGACTTGAACATTCTTAAACATTCCTTGTTACAATGGAAATGGAACTTGATACAGTTAGATATGATCAATTATTAATACAATTTATTACGATCTATTGTGATCTATTTTCAGTATAAACAACTATATCACAAACTTCATTTCTATGATATTTTCCTTTTCATTCTTAAGTGCAATTGCAAGAGAGCCTTAAATGATCTTTAGAGGTGGTTGAAATTTTTCTATGTGATTGTATTAATTAATTTGACGTTGTTTTCCAGTTGTTCTAATCATGTAAGAGTGTAGTAAGCCTCAACATGTCTAGAATTGGTTTGAAGTACATATGTCTTTTGCAGATAAACCATTCTTTGTAAGCATTCTCGGTAGCAGTAGAAGACATGAGGAGATGCTTAAATAAAGAGCACCCTCTATAGCTACATCTCCAATGAAGAAGGCGTCAAAGAAGAATAAAAATAATTCCCCTTTTGTACCATCAAGCAGTCATTAGAATTATAGAAAATAAGTATATCAGCAGTAAATATTTTTAGATATGGTTAGTTGTACTAAATTGAATCTATAAGCCCTTCTAACAGGACTATTTTCTTTCTCGATCCACCATTTTGGTGTTCATATTTCTATTTTTTTAGTTTACAATTTTTCTTGCCGCCTAGGAATACTCTTTAATGTTCTTTTCACGTGTAAAAGGTTATTTCGGGTCTGCCTTCTTTGAATAAGTATAGACAATTCAAATTTATGTGGTGGCATTCATTTGATATTATCTCATTGAAATATAATTTTGAAATTTCATTGAACCTATTTTAATTTTGATATGTCCAAAGTTTCAATTCTTTTTAAAAGGAAGGAGTTTTGACAAGGAATCTTATGATGGTGAAAAGAGCTAGAGAGGAAGATGGCTTCCTAATCATCATTCCCCCTCTCAATCTGCCAATAATTGCATTCATGGAAACTTGTGTCTCTATAACAAGAATTTGGGATGATAAGGGACATGATTCATTGCTACTTCAAAATGTATGAAAAATATTTTACAGGGATGGTGTTATTGAAAAGTTTTAATATATCATTGAATCATGTCTTGAAGAAAGTGAAATAAATGACCTCATATTTCTTCATAAAATGTTGAAGTTAAGATATTTTCTCTTCAACCAAGTGTTTTTCAAACTCTATTTCCTTACGTTACTAAGGAAGCATGCCTTGATTCTTCTATGGGATAATATACCATATTTTTATGTTTTATGATACTGAAATATTTCCACATGAGTAAATGTTTATCGTCTCGGTGTCTCCCATTCTAATAGAGCAACTGCAAATTGAATATGTATGTTCCAAATACTGAAAAAAGATACAACATTTTTTTGACCAAATATCTTATTAACAAACCATTGCGATGTGTATATGGTTAAGATGGATGAGGAAAAGTTGAAGCAAATAATGTTAAAATAAAAGAAAGAATAATTTGCATTTCCTAAAAAACTACAAGTTATTGCAAGTCTTAAAGACTTATGGGCAGTCTATGCATATGTAGACAAATTTTCTTATAATAAATAGTGCAGTTTTATTATTTTGCAATGCATTTGAGTTGAACCAGAAAAGTTCAGGGATTAAATGTAACTTCATGCTTATTACACACCTAGTGGATGTAGTCAAGATGACTTCCTAATAAAGTAAGTGCAAATTTAATCCATAAGCTCCAAGTACTAAACGATATCTACATTATTTTCACCCACTATATTAATTAACAAACCACTATGATGTGTGTATGGCTAAATGACTTCCTAATAAAGTAACTCCATTTCTTGGAAAGCTGGAAGCTCTTGCAAGTGAGAGTAGTAGTAGTTGTTGTTGTGTTTTGTTTTGTTTTTTATTTTTTATTTTTGGCAATTTATGTATACAAAATAAAATTGTTTTTATAATAATATATATTTCTTAATTTCTAATGAGTATAATAAAATTGTTTTTATAATAGTATATGTTTCTTACTTTTTAATGATTTTTATTTCCACTCACAAAGCTCCTCAAATGTAATTAAATTGTTTTTATGCATCCATGTTTTCATTATAACTTGTTTTTTTTTTATAATTAAAAACAAAACCTTATATTAATATCATCTGTGTGCTATACAATGACACCTGGTAGCCACTTGTTCCATCATAGGAGGGAAACCCGAAGAGGTGGCTACTTATTGTTCTAACTCTACCATAGTCTATTGAGTTCTAACTTCACCGGAACTGTAAAAATTGTGCAAAAAATTGCAAGAGTTTGTTAGAACCAAGTTCCGCCTTCCTATTCTAAGGCTGGCTATGTACAAAGCCACCATAACTAAAATTATGTAGACATAATAAGAAAAACTTATTAAAGCATCTAGCTTGTTGTTGTGGTAAATTAGACCACCGACACTGTAACTGAAATAAAAAAACATTGTAACTTGGGGGCTTCAGTCCATGGCTCGACTTGGTTGTCCATGAATGGTATAGGATGGTGTGAACCGTTGTTTGGAAGTCAGGCACTAGGCTTGCGTTGGAGCATCTGTGAGTGCCTCAAACACAATTTCCATCCTTTGATTGATAACACCTTGAAAATGCATCTAGTCGTCCTGCCTTTGCCTAATCTCAAAGAGGAGCTAAAGGTGCTCTTCTACGAGATGGTTAGCAAAGTGTCGAGGCAAAGCTTCTTCATTTTTTCCAGTCTCCTTGTCAATCTCATCGTCGCCCCCTGGAATGATTTCATTGTATGCACCTGCCATATTCTCCAGCTTCCATCTTGGAGGAATATCCTCCTCCACTTCGCAGCTTCTGTCACTGTAGTAAGGGTCACCCAGCTTGATGACTAGGAGGGCTAAGAGGTTGGTGGCCAGAGGGAGACATTTGCCCAAGGGTGATGCCACCTCTTTAACAATGCTTGGACGATAAAGAAGAGATGGAGGTGGAGAGGGGGGAAAGTGCGTCGTGGAGGAGGTCATTTCCATTTTGACTTTGCATACCTCGAGAGACTGAGGCAAATCCGACTGAGTGCTCTGGGTTGAACGACGAGGATGGGCGAAGTGAGCGATGAGTTCTATTTGAGAGGGGGTGAGCCTTTTATCCCAAGAGAGGGCGTTGTTTTTACGAGCGCCCCTCTTTGGCTTTTCGCACTCCCGTGGCATGGTGAGGGGGATAGGGAAGTGGTGGAGGGAGTGAGTGGAGGCTGTGGAGAGGTACAAGGTGCAATGGAGGGAGATGAGGGAGCCAGAGCAGAGCGAGGTGGAGTGGAATTCCCTGGTTTGAAGACGACGGATAGAGGTAGGAAGGACACCACTGTTGTGTAGGGAAAGAACAATTGTGTCAGAAGTTTCATGAGGGCTGAAGTGCACTGTAGAGAGAGCTCACCAGGTAGAAAATTAAGTGAAATGAGTCAGGGTGTTGCTCTTTACTCCATAAGAGCCAAAAATGAACGTTGCGATCACCATTGAAGTTTGACGGGACCTCTGCAACCTCCTGGTACAAATTTCCTGGCTGGTTCGCTCACCCAAGAGCCTAGCCAGGCGCACTAACAGAACTCCCCTCATCGTGTGAGCCATGGGGGAGTAATTGCGTAGGGGATGGAGGTCGAGGTTAATAACTCCCTCGGCTACCCTAATCTAGTTGTCTACCACTTCTCGCTAGGTGGCACCCCATCTGGGTGAGGGTAGTCCCTTTGGGCTAGCTCCGTGCAGTGAGTCCAAAGTGTCCAGTTCCTGGATCGGTTGGAATTTGTGAGAGTGATCTGCTGCGTGAGATCAAATCCTGTATTGACGAGTCTGTCCGCTACCTTATTTGCATCGTGTATTATGTGAGAGGTAGTGATAGTGAGAGAGGGTCTAAGGAGTGATTGGAAGCTATGGAGGGGACCCAACAGGTGCCAACTAGGAGTGATTTTTTCTAGATTTCTCCCATTGAGGATTTTAGATGCCAGCTCAATTATGACTTTGGAGTCTCCTTCTATGATCAGGATGGTAAGGTTGTGGTCTAGAGCCAATTGTAATCCTTTAATTAGACCCCAGATTTTCGTTGAGTTGTTGGTGTCAAATCCCATATTTCGGTTGTAACACTGTGGATTTGGCCTTTGTTGTTTCTTATAACTGCCCCTGCACCATAGAGGCCCAGATTGCCTTTTGAACCGCCATAAAAATTGATTTTATGAAACCTGGGTTGAGGGGGAGACCAGACCGAGGGACTGAAGGTTGATGTTGTGAGGGAGGGTTGAGAGATAGAGTGGAGTGTGAGAGCATGAAGCCCCAAGAGTTGAGAATCGAGATCTCTCCCGCATCAGAGGGGAGGTCATATTTGGTCCATGGATGGCGTTTAAGAGTTTCCTAGAGATGTGAGAGAATGGTGGATCAGATGCTGGCAGTCAGGGAGGAATGGGAGTGAAAAACTCTTCTATTTATTTCCTTTCAAAGTTGCCAAACTATGAATCCTGGTAGGAGTTGTCAGGTTCTGTTCAGGATTGAGATTTTGTAGGATCTGACAGTGTTTATGATGTTATCTTTGAACCGATTTGTTCTTCTCATAAGTTGGGTGGCTTGCTTCCAGATTTATTCACTAATAGTGCAGTTGTTTAGGAGGAGCTCCATGGTTTCTTATTGCTGATTACAAATATGGAAGATCGAGGGGCCGATGAAACCTATACTTTGGATATTGTCCGAGGTTAAGATATTATTTTGAAGGATGATCCAAACGAACGTGGAGATTTTAGGCCAAAATTTTGTTTTCCATATTGTTGTCCAGATGGGGTCCTTCTACAGAGTTTGAAATATTTCATGTAGAACGTATCCTTCCTTGAGAGTGAAGTTTCCATGAGGTGATTGCCCCCATCGGAGAATATCTAGATCGATGCTTATTCAAATTCTTCTTGGGGTGATTGCTTGCTTCCAATGTTCCAGGTCATAGTCCCCTGCTACTTGTAGTTCCTGATGGGAAGATTTCCAGATTCTCCAAGGAGGGTTGATTGGGGTATGTGCCCACATGTCAGCTACCTTGGAGGTGGCAAGATTTTGTATGTGATTTTCATAGGAGAGCAGGTTTTCTTTTGATTTGAGGGGTGGCAATTTCTTCCAGGAGTCCGTCCATAATAGTGCACTCTGACCATTATGAATTTCCCAAAATTTTGTGTTCCTGAATTAGTGGCTTGTTTTTCCAAGCCGCATTCCATATGTTTGAGCCTTGAATTTTGTCCTGCATCCTGATCAAGTGAGCTTGTTGAGCATTTGGGGAATATTTGTGTTTCAAGAGCTTGGCCCACATTTCTGTTCGAGTTTTCAGCTATCTCCACCAGATTTTGGCTCCCATGGTATTATTGAGTTTTCCAGGGTCCCGGAGGCCCAAGCCTCCTAGGGATTTTGGTTTACAAACTTTGTCCCAACTGACCAGAGCCCATTTCTTGTCTGGGTTGTGGCCATGCCAGAGGAAGCTCCTTTGCAGATTCTTGATTTTTTTTATGACAGATTGAGGGGCGACTAGATCTAATAAGAGGTAGGTCGGTATGGCTTGTAGGACATAATTTAGGAGGGTTATTCTGGATGAGAGATTAAGGGAGCGGAAGGTCTAGGTGCTGAGATGGTTGGAAATGGAGAGGAGGAGGGAGTCCGAAGAGAGATTTAGGGTTGATGAGTCTGAGAGAGGGAGGCCTAGATACTGAGTAGGAAGGGTTCATACGGGAATGGTTAAAAGCTGGGAGATATGTTTTTGTATGGCCATAGGCGTGTTGAAGAAGAATATTGGCGACTTTTCCAGGTTGAAGGTGGTTCCTCAGGCTTTGCTGAAGTCATTGAGGATGGAGCTTAGTTTGTTTGCTTCTTGCACTGTGGGGGTGTTCAGGAGCATTGTCTCATCTACAAATTGACTGTGTGAGGCTGCAGGTTGGAGCCCATTGAGGGAGAGGCCTTGCAGGGATCCATTTTGGATGGAGGCCTCTATATAGCGTCGTATGCCTTCCACCATTATGAAAAAGAGGAACGAGGAGAGAGGGTCACCTTGCCTTATTCCACAAGATGGAGAGAAGGCTTGATAGGGGGACCCATTGACCAGGATTGAGAAGAAGGTTGAAGAGACAAGGTTCATGATCCAGGCTATCTAGTTGGTGCTGAAGCCGAAGGCTATTAAGACAACTCTCATGTACTGCCATCTTAGTTTTTCAAATTCTTTTGAAAGGTCGAGATTTAGAAGCATACCAAGAGTGTGGTTTCTTTTGAGCGAATGGATGACTTCATGAATGAAAATGATGCTATTCACGATTTGCCTTCCTTGCAACATATCCCGATTTCTCCTTTGATATGATGAAGGGGAGGATTGGTTTGATTCTTAGAGCTATGACTTTGGAAATGATTTTGTAGATCACAATGCAGAGCGCTATGGGTCTGAAATTATTCGGATTTGTAAACCTCTCTTATTTGGGTATTAAGGTGAGGAATGTGACATTGAGGGCCAGGAGAACTTTGTCAGAGCTATGAGATTCTTCTACCAGTTTCCACACTTATTTCCTTAACAGTGGCCAGCATGAGTGGAAGAATTATGTTGTGAATCCATCTGGGCCTCGAGATTTTCCTGTGAGTAAGTCCTATATGGCATGATCAACTTTTTCCTAAGTTATGGGTGTCCTGATGGATTTATTATGTTCCTGGGTGATGATAGTTGGGATGTTTTTAGCCACTCTTTCAATTGCGGAAGTGTGGTCCCCCAGGGGTTCTTAGAGGATATCTTTGTAGAAGCCAGTGAGCTCATGTGTTATATCCTGATGAGAGAGCAGGGTGGTGACCTACGCATTTTACTGATTTATGTTGTGGTTGATGAAGTGTTTGTGGTGGTGACCTACGCATTTTACAGATTTATGTTGTGGTTGATGAAGTGTTTGTGGATCATGGAGCGGTGGAAGAATTTTGTGTTTTTCTCTCCCTCTTTGAGCCACTGAACACAAGATTTTTGTCTCCAGATATTTTTTTCTTGTTTGAATCTCTCTTCCAGTTGTTGCTTGATGTGCTCCTCCTCCTATTGTTAGGTTGGGGTGTGCCCAATTTGGATGACTTGTGCCTATAAGGCTTCTAGTGTTTGTTCCAACAATTTTCTTTCTTGGAAGATGTTCCTGAAGACTTTCTTGTTCCATTTTCACACCTATTGTTTGAAGCGTTAAAGATTTTTCTAGAAGAAATACATTTTGGTTCCCTTCTATATTTATATAGTGCTCCAACAGTGGTGGACCATCTATTGGAAGTCTGGGTGGGAAAGCTAGAATTTCTCAGATATGAAGGGTTTGAGCTTCGGGGTGGCAATTGTGTCAACCTAGAGCTGAACTGGCCAATGATCTGAGCCTGCTTTGGGGGGGATGTTAGACTCTACTAGAGGATCTTCCAAGAGGATGGTTTCCAAGATAAGGAAATGATCTAGCCAATGGGTTATTTGTTGATGCCCTGATCGTTTGTTGGTCTAGGTAATTGTGCCATTTCCATTATCGATATCAACCAATTTGTGTTGATCTAAGAGTGCCTGGAATTTTAAACTGTCATGTTCCAATCATTTTTTTCCTCCCCTTTTTCCCTCCAGCGTTAGGATCATGTTGAAGTCTCTTCTGATGATCCATCTTTGGAGCTCAGCTATAGAGCCTAGGTAGGATAGGTTCTGAAGAAAAAGGTCTTTGTCTTGACTATTCTGTTTTCCATAGGCATTGGTGATCAATCCATTCTTGTCCGAGTTGATGGCTCGGTAGTGAGCCGTGAGATTTCCTAATGTAGAGAAACCATGGTCTAGAATATCTATGGTGGGATTCCAAAGAATGGCTAGGCCGCTTGCGACACCTTTCAAGTCTGTTTGGTATGAGTTGCAAGTGCACGAGCATATTTTGAAAATTTCTTCTGTGGTTTTCCCTGTGCATTTTGTTTCTTGAAGAAGGAGAATGTCAGGGTCTTCCATTTTGATGCAGTTCCAAAGAATCCTTTTCTTGGATCTTCCATTGAGGCCTTTGATGTTCCAGGTAAGGATATTCATAATTAATAGTTTGGTGGGTGGTGAAACGAGTTCTTTGAGAGCCTGTGTATCTGGTCCGAGTTGATCATGTAGTTTTCGGCATCCTTTATGAGTTGATGCATTGATTTTCTTCCAAATCTCTTATTCTCCTTTAGATATATTCTTGGGTCTAAGTTTGGGTCTACCCTGATGCCTAGCCTTGAGGTGGCCCCTGCTGATGAGTCCAGAAATACCTTATGGACCTTCCTAAGATGGTCTTCTGGTAAGGTTTGTAGGTCCTTCTTGTTAAGTGATTCTTCAAGTCTGTCTAGTTTTATTTCTCTTAGGTCTTGTTCATCCATTTCCATGACTGTATCCTCTTTCTTTTTCAGCTCTTTTCCCGTGTCTGGGAAATTCTGTGGGTTGGCTGGGATACTTGGGATCAAGTGCCCCTGCAACCACTGGTCATCCTTATTTATTTTTTTCTCTTTCCCCTCCACCTTGTGGGCATTCTCCACCTCTTCTACCTCATGGAGGTTGTTTAGGGCTTCGAAGGAGTTGGTGTTGGGGTTTTTCCTTCCATTGTTGTGGTAGGTTTCTTCTGCGATTCTGAACCTGGGTAAATCCATCCTTTGTCTTCTCTTTCGCTATTGTCTTGGNGGAGTCTCTGAAGAGGTTTCCATGTTCATGGAACTTGCGACATCTGAAGGGTATGTGTTCATAATCTATGGTTTGGGCCCATTCCTCATCCTGGTATTCTAGGGTAACCGTACCTGGGAGGGCTTTAGAATTTTTCATGTAAACACATATTCTGGCATAAGAGGTATATTTCCTTTGTTTGATGGCTTCTAAAGACTTGACATGTTTTCCTAGAGTGTTACCAATTCCCATTAAGATTTCTTCTAACCAAAACTCTTAAGGCAGGGAGTAAAGTTGAATGCATACCGGAGCATAGGAAAATTTTTCCTTTTCTGGGTAGAACCGATTGGTCCAAAAGTGCAGATAGAGACCAACAGAGTTATAAAGTAGGGTCTTCCTTCAAAGATGCAGTCTTTGTCCTCCAGGTTGTAGAATATGACTGTGAAGAACCCCTTGGAGCTCAGTTGGATCTTGTAGTCCACCTTGGGATTCCACCACACCTTGATCCAACGAGCTAGGTCTTTTTCTAAGGGCCAAAGGCCTAGGAACTTTCCTATGAGGGCATGGTCCCTCATGAATTGTGTATGCTCGCCTATTCTGTTGCTCTTTATGAAATACCTAGGTCCAACCGGGGCTTGCGGGATACATTTTTCGGGTATCTAAGCTCGAGATGCTTTTGGATGCGAACATTCTACATCCATGTTTGTGCCTTTGCTTTCGTCAATATCTTATTGCAGGTATTGTTCACGCAGGTGCATAGGCAGTTCAAAGGATGGCCAATGCACGTGAGAGTTCTCTGGGTCATTTGTTGCAAAATTGTGGTACGAGGGTGCCTTCACCGCCCCTTTTGTGCTCATTCTACTGAGACGGTCATAGCTGCAGAAAAGAGTGTGCCAGGCGTGTATAGAGGAGGTCATCGGTGGGACGGGCGGAGGACTTGCTGAAGCATGAAACCCTAAACCTAGATCAGGTCACGAGGTCTTCTCGATCGATCGATAAATCTATCTTCCTACTGCAGATGAAACCTGTCATGCATCTACAGTATACATTCATGAAACACATAAACACATAAACAACCATGTGCAGGAAAAAATGTTGTATTTTTCATTAATATGAAAATCTGATTACAATATGTACAGGTTGGACTACCACAGTGTCTCATCTCGTTTTCACAATAACTTATTACTGTTACTGAATTTGGTTATTAGAAAGGAGCAAGGCCTACATGCAAATATCAAAATGGAGAAACAACAAGTTGAATATGAATATGAATAGAAAGTTGCAACAATGTTTGGAAAATGGAGAGAAAGCTTGTAATAAATTGTAGTACAAAGGTGAAGAAAGGAGGTGAAGAAAGATCAATTACCGAGTGGTTTCTAAGATCTAAATGTTTGAATAAAAAACACCAGTAAAATAAAATTAAGGGAATAGTTCTCCATGAAACCTGAAATACATATATTTTCCATAGATAGAGATAGGGGAGACATTTCCATCTTAAATCCCAGGAGTGAAGGGTGAGTGGTTATGCGAAAAGACATTTACAAACAACTACATTAGAAAACAAAAAAATTATAACTCAATAATGCAAAAAGTGAGGTCACTAGCCATGAGATCTGATTTCCAATTCTTTGCATACGTCTTTCTCACAAGAGATGATAGCTGATATCGGTTGGTAAACCATCTACTTGTCATAAATAGAAAAATCCTATCTTCATTGCATCAACGACCAGTTGTACCAAGCAATTACTTATTAAATAATTTTGAAGAAAAATATAATACAAACACGTTATTGTTTATTCTCACTCAATAAATTTGGTTGAAAGAAAGTTGAATTTTAGAATGTCTCTTATGCCCTATTAAATCACATCGAGTCAAGTTGTTAAATCATATTAAATCACATTGAGTCAAGTTGTTAAATCACATTGGGTCTTGTTCATTGCAGCCTTAATCTCAACTGGTATTGAAGTTGAATTACAATTTTGTTCATTGCAGCCCTAATCGAAAAATCCTATCTTCATTGCATCAACATCCAGTTGTACGAAGCTATTACTTATTAAATAATTTTTAAGAAAAATATAATACAAACACGTTATTGTTTATTCTCACTCAACAATAATTTTGAAGAAAAATATAATACAAGCACGTTATTGTTTATTCTCACTCAATAAATTTGGTTGAAAGAAAGTTGAATTTTAGAATGTCTCTTATGCCCTATTAAATCACATTGTGTCAAGTTGTTAAATCATATTAAATCACATTGAGTCAAGTTGTTAAATCAAATTGGGTCTTATTCATTGCAGCGTTAATCTCAACTATTATGAAATTCTGGAGAAAACAAACCTTGAATCTTGAAGCTAATATTGTCTCTTTATGCCTCAATTCCATATTCCATATAAACATGTTATTATGAGCACGAATGTGCCCCTTTAGAAATCCATGTGAAGCTCGCTTTTCAAATCATTCAAAATATATGATTATGAAATTCTGGAGAAAACAAGCCTTGAATCTTGAGGCTAATATTGTCTCTTTATGCCTCAATTCCATATAAACATGTTATTATGAGCACGAATGTGCCCGTTTACAAGTCCATGTGAAGCTCTCTTTTAAAATCATTCAAATTATAAATCATATATTACCTTAAAGCTTTTCCGAGCATATCGTTTTCCATTATTAACTTGCATTGGTAGTTGTTTGGGTTGTAGTCTCAATGCATTATTATGCAATATTGTTTAAGAGTTGGGGTGTTATGTAATATTGTTGAATAGTTGGGGTGTGTTTAGTTTAGATCCGTCAAAGTTTAATATAAAAAAATTAAGTTTCATTTTCACTACATTTAGAGAAAAATATATTGATTTAGCTGAAAATCTTCAAGAAATACATTTGAAAAACAACATCAAGCCCATAAAACAAATGGGTTTTGTCAAGAAAATAATTTATTATTGAACACAAACACTACTTCTTGCGAAAACATTAATGGGAGAGTTGAGATATATGCTAGGATTGATAGGGATTTGATGGGAAAGTTGAGATATGCTAGGATTGATAGGGTGTGAGGTCTTACATTGGATTGTGGGATTGTCCTAATGAGGAAACCATGTTTTTATTTGTAGTGAATATTGGTTATTTTATCAAATCAGCAAATTATTATAAGAAAACTTAGTTTCTTAATCATGTTCATGTAGGTATATAGTTATGTCCTTGGTCACATTGTTGTTAGTTTTAACAACCCACAAATGTATAAAAAATTAAGTAAAATTGATTTTTTTTAATGAGGTAAACCCAAATACAAAAAGTAAAAATAAATAATTTTACGGCATTGTTTTAATGATATTTTGTAGCACTATTTAACATGGTTAGTTATTGTATTTAAACAATGATGTTCATGTCCTTCATTAAATGTATGGATTTTGATACTATTTTTTTTTTTTTTTTTTAATGAATTTCTCTTTTAAATGTTTTATAATCTTTCAAATAAAATGCCACATCCATTAGAAATTCTAAAAATCACTTTGTTTTTATATATGTTCATATAAAACATGCTTAAAAAAATGTATCCTTCAATAAGTTTATTTGTTAACTCTCCCATACTACATAAACAATAATTGTTTATGTAAAAGAAATCCGTATGTTCAAAAATTGTCTCCCTAAATAAATACTAAAATTGCATAAAATTAAACATTGATGTTATCAGTAATTCTAAGGGCACAAGTAAGGCAAGAGTAATTAGAAACAAGAACTACAGAAAATAAGAATACATGCTTTCTTTCAAAATGATTTTAGATGTTATATCCCTCCATTGTAAAATATTTCAATAATTTTGAATAAGCCTAAATTTGAATTATTATGTTGAGAAAGATTCAAATTAGCATTATGTTATCATAAACATTTGAAGATGAGAATTTTATTTTACTAGAGACATAAAAAGAGTAATTATTTATTCCATAGGAAAAGTGAAATAAAGATAAAAACCATCAAAGGTAAATGTTGTCTATGAGGACAAGTGTAAACATACTCCCAAGAATGTGCCAAGTGAAGGAACAAGCTACCAAAAACTTAAGCTAAGACTTCCGAGAATTAGGGAGGAGACTAACTTGAAAAACAAGACTTAGACAATCTATTTTCTTCTTGGTAAAACAGGAAGGAAGACAAGTATGTTGTAAGGATGTTGCTAACTGCTTGTGCATGATTTGAACTTGATGATTATGAGAAAAAGTAAGTTTTAAAATTTCCATGGAGAAAACTATTGACATTTTTCTTTGGTTTCTAATTATTACTAATTGTTGATAGGTACAACTAGAAATTATTACAAACATTCCTTTTCAAATAATAGTTATAATTATAAATAAATAATTGTGTATTTTATTTAATACTTTAATGATTAGTTTTGAGTAATATTTTAAGTTTCATTAAGATAAAATGATGAAACTAGA
>ML788450.1:280565-303816 GCA_009831015.1 Picea engelmannii
ACTAGGAAGATATTAGATTTGACCATTCTTAATATAATATCAAAAGAAAATAATTTACTAACGTCTCTATCTTTTTCTTTCCTTGCAAACAAAATTTATATTATATGTTTAAATTTTGTTAGAGTAAGGGATTTAATATTAATATATATATATATATATTACTCTATAAATAAATAAACAAATAGTTGGCACTGTTTATATATATAGATATGTATATATGTGGATAATAAAAGAAACCCAGAACATAAACCTTAATGGGACTCCATTATTTCCATTCCAGACCTCTTGAATAAGCAAATATAAACAGAGTAAAGATATTTATTGAGTGCAACGTTAATAAACAGAGCCTCTATTACTTAGAGGGATAATAAACCCTATTCATACATTATGAATAAACAAAACCCTAATAAGGAAATATTGTTCCTATGATCATTTTAATTACTAGAGTAAGAATCTACATTTAAACATATTAAACAACAGAACTTGAACCAAAGAAATACATACATGTGACTGACCAAAATGTTAAATGAGGTTGTAACCCTGATAAGAAAGAGTACGATTTCCTATTAAACATAACTATGATAAAAACCTTTTAACATCGACTTCATTGAAGCGAGATCATTGCATATGGAATAGTAAGCTACAGAAAATTTTAATAGTGGGAATAAAACCCGGTTGTTCAGACGTAAATAAACTAAACTGTAATATTAGGTTTTAAGAGCAGAAGTGTTAAAATTTACAGTCCTGGAAATTAACCCAACTTTGCAATCCCCCGAGGTAAGAAAGGATAGTTCGACGCATTTATACAGTTGATCTTGCGACCGGGAACAGATAGATATGGAACCAAAAGTAATGTACCTTAAAAGAGGATTCATGGGTTTCACTCGATGGTGAAAACGCTCTCTTTTCTTTTCCCCTTTTCCCTGATCGATGCGTCGATCAAGGAAAAAATCTGGTCATATATTGCAAACCCGCATGCATCGAAATACAAAGCGTATTCTTTGCATCAATATCAGTACAAGATATGATTAGAATTGAGTATAACTGAGTGGGAATGAAAAAAATCATAAACGCAAGATTAATATCCACCATTAAGTTTTATAATACAAACCTGGAATTAGAACGACCTCTATGAGAGAATGTGTTTTGCAAGTCTGTATTGCGTAACAGAGATGAATTCCATAGAGTGGAAGGAAACAGAGCTAAGCTCTATGTTTTTCCTCCCTTCGAGCTCGTGAAAGAGATGGGTAAAAACGCATAACCAAGTCAAGTTAATAGCTCGGACAAGCTCTGGATTAATCGTAGTTGGTAGTATTGGTGCCAACAACAGAAGATATGAACTGGAGATAATAAGGTACTTTCATTTATTGGTTACCGTGTTTTAAGGTCTCATTGGCATACCTATCATGTACAATACAACTAGTAAGTAATGACTATATCTCATAGTTATTCAATGTCAAGACATGTGCAATCAAATTAATAATAGAAATGAACGTTATATAAGTCAAGTATGTGATTGACCCACCAAACCTTTAATATGGTTATTAAACTCATTAATATGTATTTTAGTGGAAAATATCAAAGATGTGAATCGAAGAGCATTGTAGATTAAGTGGGTTAGGATCCCATGTGAATATAGTTGAGTTCTTCTTAAACATTGTTAGTAATTGAGAAGCGTATCAAAGAAGTTTAAAATAGTATGTTTAGTATGGATTAAGGAGTTACACATATATAATGGATATAGCATATAATATATAAATTATGATAGTGGGTGCAGATAGCTTAATGTATAGATCGATCTTTTGATTGAGGCAATGGTTGCAATACATCTAACATATGTGTTGGTAGAAGGAGTATGAGATATTTGTTTAATTACCATGAAAGTCATAATGTTGTTGGATAATCCACTACTTGAAATTTTAAGATATGATAGGAAAATGAGTATGAAATAATTAAAGAGTAGTATTGTTTTTTTTTTTGTTTGTTAATTTGTGCGAGACCTGTTGGAGACCTGTTGGCTACGCGATTAACCTGTGGCTTGCGAAACCGCGACTCAGGGGCATCTAAGCCGTCAAAATCACCCGGGGATCGCACCCGGCCTGAGCCACACCAACCCTTAACATGGTTGGATTTTTTTTGTCCCCGCAGGTTTCGAACCGGTGACTTTAACATCACGGAGTGGCTTAACAACACAATCCGTCACCGACTGTCCTACACCTCGGGGACTAAAGAGTAGTATTGTTATTAATATAGATTAACACAATTAAAAAAACAATACTGATGAATATATATACTATATGTGAGACGTTAATAGTAATTATTTTTTTTCTAATAAAAAATTAAATTAGTTTTTGAGTGTTGGTGATGTTACAAATGATATTAAAGCATAGTAGACACTATGTCCTTATGAGCTCAAAACGAACATAATTCGTTGTAGGTATCAGATTATGCTACTAATGAATTAAAAATCAAATATTAACATCAAGTATGTGTTTCACTTATCAAAAAAAAGAAATTCAACATTATGGCTAAAGAAACCATAAAAACAACACCAAGTGTACCAAAGTTGTACGTAGAATTGAATAGCAAACAACCTCAACAAAACTCTCTAGTAATGCTTGAAACTATTGCAGAGTATTAAAGAAGATAACGAAAAGTTGTTGAAGGCTAGTAAGGAACAAGAGGAATTAAATGAGATCCTACTTAAGAACATTATAAAAATAAGATAGAATAAGAATGTAGGACAAACCTCCAATAAAGATAAGAAATAAGTTTCCAATGAAGAATCTCATAAACGAAAGGAACACCCAATATTTATTGATAAAACATAATTGATGACTGAAGAACATAGCGAAGAGAATTCTGAAAACAACACTCTACAAAAGAAAACACATAAAACCAATAAAAGAAAGTGGCTTAGTAAGGAATTATCTGGTGAATTCAAAAAGACTAGACCACCTAGTTTTGATGGTGAGTCTAAGGAGGGAGAAAAATGTTTTCTTCTAAACATGGGAAGTGTTTCTAGATCTATAACTAGCTAGATTGGTTGTGTATCAGTTGGCATCTGGGGGCAAGAGACAAAAATAGTGAATAAAGTTAGGGGAAGCGAACTAATATGGGAAATATTTAAAAAGTACTGTAAGAATAAATATTTAATGAAAAGGTATTTTGATGAAAAATATAATCAATTCCATGAACTTAAGCTAGGATAAATGAGGATATAAGATTTTGTTAACAAGTTTGTAAAAATTATGAGGTACGTACCATATCTTAGGGAGAAAAAGGAAAATGTACAATGATTTATGGGCTTCCTACCTCAAGCATATAAGGATAAAATTGAGTTCCTTAATCCTAATAAAATGGATGAAGTAATAAGAAATGGTAAATTTTGTTACACTCAGTTTAAGCACAGGAACAAGGATAATAAGTTTTACCCCATGAGGAAAATACGAAAACATTGCAGAATAGGAACAAGGATAACAAGTTTGACCCCAGGAGGAAACAATTTAAGCATCCACATTATCCGTCACATAGTGATCCAGTAGGACAAAAAAAAATTATTGGTCAACAACAAAGTGCATCATTTCAAAATAGTAGCCAATAGACATATCTTGTGAACAAACCAGTTAGGCCACCACTGCACTGTTGGGGTTGCAAAGAACCTCTTCTGTATAAATATTGTCCTTTAAAAAAGAACATAAATTTGATGATACATAACATTCAGTAAGTAATGATAGTTAATGACATGGCACAATGTACCCATAATATTATTGCATGCTTGGAGAATCGACAAACTCATCATTAATTTTCCATGGTAGAAATCAAAGGTACAATTAATAAAAAAACTGTAGCTATTTTAATAGACCTCGGTGCAAGTTTAAGTTATGTTTCCCCTACTATAGTAGAAGACTGTAAACTGAATAAAGTTAAACATAAAAAATCACGCTTAGTACAGTAAGCTACTGGTACGAAACAAAAGGTTATAGAGTTGGTCAAATAGTGCATAATAACCATGGATGGAATGGAAACTAAAGTAGACTTGAATGTATTACCATTGGGATCCTATAATTTAATCATGGGCATGGACTGACTTAACTGAACTTATCAGCTTCAAGAATTAATGGATAAATAGTACATTAGACAAAGTGTGTCTCGGTGGGGAGCATTTCTCTTATTGTTAGAAAGAAGGATGGAAAATTTAGGGTTTGTATTGATTAGAGGGAAATGAAAAAATTTACATTAAAAAATAAGTATCCTTTACCCCATATTGATGACTTATTTAACCAAGTTGGAGAAGAAAAAAGATTTTCAAAGATAGACCTATAGTCATGATACAATCATGTTAGTAGTAAAGATTAAGACATTCATAAGAACGATTTTAGAACCAGGTATGGAAACTTAAGATTGGTATGAACAATTAGTATTGGTTCTACAAACATTAGGAGAACTTCAATTATACGTAAAATTCAGTAAATAAGAATTTTATCAGGAAAAAGTACAGTATTTAGGACATCTGATTTCAGGGGAAGGAATCTCAGTCGACCCTAAAAACGAAAAATCCACTGTAGAATGACCAATAACAAAATATGTCTCAGATGTCCAATCCTTTGTGGGTATTATCAGAAACTATTGTAGATTTATTGATGGGTTTTCAAAATTGCTTTTTCGATAACCTCTTTACAGAAAAAAGGAATCAAGTTCAAATGGAATGAGAAGTCTTAAGAAAGTTTCAAAAAATTAAAGAAGTTATTAACCATCGCACCTATTTTAAAGGTACCAGATCCACACGAGGACTTCATAGTATGTGCAGATGCTTCAAAGGATGGACTAGGGGTCCAATATTAATGAGCGATGGGTATGTAGTTTCTTATTAGTCAATAAAATTAAAACCCCATGAAATCAATTGTGCACCTCATGATCTGGAATTTATTGCTATTGTACATGCTCTAAACATGTGGTGACATTATCTGTTAGGGAAGAAGTTTCTATTGAAAACAGACAATGCAGTCTCAAACACTTTTTATATTAGAAGCACTTAAGCGTTATAGAAGCTATATGCTTCGATTTCTTAAGCATGTTTGATTTTGAAATAAAACACATGAAAGGAAAGAAAAATAAAGTAGAAAATGCACTGAGTATGAAGTGAAATGCAATTTTTAGCAGCAATGTACAATTTGATTTGAAACAAAAAATTGTGGCATTGACATGAAGAGATGAAAAATACAAGAAAGTCCTAGAAAAATTTCAAAATAATCAGCTAACTAAGGAAGAATAAAATTTTAGTTGCAACTGGGAAGGTTTAGTTTTCTATAATAATAGAATTCATGTACCAAACAATACAAAATTGAGAAATTTAATACTAGAAGAAGTACAAAAGAAACCATATTCAAGTCATCCAATTTATCAAAAGACAATAACAACTTTAAACAAGGAACATTTTTTTCCAGGAATGAAAATAGAAGTAGTTGAATATCTTACCAGGTGTCTATAGTTCCAACAAGTTAAGGTTGAGCACCATCATCCGACTGGATTATTACAACCTATACCCATTTCAAAATGGAAATGGGAAGTAATTAGTACGGATTTCATCATTGGAGTACATGTAACTAAGAAACATAATGGTTCTATAATAGATGTAATAGAAAAACTTAGAAAGTGACAAACTTTTTTCCGGTAAAATATACTAAGAAGGATATAAATATTGCAGAGATTTTTATGAAAGAGATTTCGAGGATGCATGGTCTACCTAAAACATCCATTTCCGACAGAGACACAAAGTTCACTTCCAACTTCTGGAAGACCTTGTTCACTGGTTTGGATACACAACTGAGTTTTAGTACTTCTTATCATCCTCAAACTGATGGTAACACTGAAAGGACTAACCACATTTTTAAAGATATGTTGCGAATGTATGTTATGGACTGCCCAACAAAATGGGAGGATTATATTCATCAAGTTGAATTTGTATACAATAATGGTTATCAATCATATTTAAAGATGATTCCTTTTGAAATCTTATATGGCAGAAGTTGTCAAACATAATCATTTTAGGAGTAGAAATGTTAAAGGAAATGGAAATGATAGTTTAGAGAGAAAAACAAAAATTGAGAAATGCACAGGCCAGACAGAACAGTTATGGATATTTAAAAAGGACACATACAAAATTTAATGTTGGATATCATGTTTACCTAAAAATAAAACCCAGGAACAGTTCATTCCAACTTGGGAAAAGTTCTAAGTTGTCACCATGGTATTGTGGACATTTTGTGGTTTTTTCCAAAGTAGGACTAGTAGCCTATCAACTTATACTACCAGTCAATCTGAAAGTATACAATATATTTCATGTTTCATTGTTAAAGAAATGTGTGCATAATATATCTCATATTATTAATTCGAATGTGATCCAGGTGGAACCAAAAGGCAAGTTCTAGGTGGTACTTCTACACATTCTTGATAGGAAGGAAACTTTGTTGCGGAACAAAACCATTGTGTAGGTTAAACTGCATTGGAGACACTTTAGTCATGAGGAGGCCAATTGGGAAATGGAGGAATCTATGAGAAAATCTTATTCATTTATGTTCCATAACTGAATTTTTCATATGGAACACTAAGGACAATGTTCAGTTGAACAGGGAAATGATGTAATATCCCTCCATTTTAAAATATTTAAATAGTTTTGAATGAGTGCAAATTTCGATTATTATGTTGATAAAGACTCAAGTTAACATTATTTCATAATAAACACTTGATGATGAGAAATATTTGTCTAAATATTATTTTAATTATATTTATTTTATTTTACTACAGATAGATTGATGAGAGAATCTAGTTATAAGAAAATTAATTCTTTATTCCATGGGAAAAGTGAAAAAATGATCAAAACCACCAAGACAAATTTTTTCGATGAGGAAAAGTGTAAACCTACTCCAAATATTGTTGGAGGTGAGGGAACACGATAGAAAAAATTATTTCCAATACTCCCTAGCATTAGGGAGGAGGCTAACTTGAAAAACAAGACCTAGAAAATCTATTCTCCTCTTGGTAAAATAGGAGGAAAGAAAAGTATGGTGTAATCAAGATGTTGTTGAGTACTTGTGCGGGATTTGAACTTGATGGTTTTGAGAAAGAGTCAAGTTATAGAACTTACCTGCATCATTTTACTGACATTTTTAGTTCCTATAGATTAAATAATTAGGCTTGGGGGTGATAGGAGTAAGAAATTTTGGCTGCTTTGGTCTATGGTTGTGACAACCCCTTATTACGACTACCAGCAAAGAAAAAGTGAAAAGTTTTCTTATTTTTGTGTTAAAGGGAAAGATGGAGATGACAACAACATCTAACCACAAAACTGGGAACGAACGCAAGCACGTAGTCCAGGCAATAGGTTACTATGACTCCATTCACTGGCACAAGAGAAACTGGGCATAACATGCGTAGAACAACAAGGAGGAAAACAATACCCGCCCGACGCATCACGACCACGCCTACAAGCTAAGGGACAACATCCCTTTCCCGACACAGCGACCTTGACGAACAAGACTAGGACCTCAAGGCACGCGAACACAATGCTTGAAGGTGTTCAACCCATGCGCCAACACAAACTTACAACACTCGATGACACTCAAACGGAAGGCCCCGCCTCCGACCCAGTTATCATTCACCGTTATCCAATAGGGCACGACATGATCCCCTCTTTAGGAATCATGCCGTCCCCAGATGATAGACGCGTTAATAAACTTGGAACAACACATCCTATCTGGGACGAGGACTCTGGATAACCCGAGGTGCTAGGAGCTAAATACCAATAAGAAAACCACTCTCTTACCCCAACAATAGGTCGACGAGAGGCCAGAGGATGAAAACAAGGGAAGACACAAGCCAATACATGACTTCATAAAAAACCCAACCCTTTTATCAATTCTACACTGGTCAATACTTATGATCTAAATTAGCATTAAAAACAGATCTAAGTTACCCAGTCTAGAATTCAATAGTCAGTGATTTACAACCTAACTTAACATGATATCCAATTCTATTTTAGCTAGTCTAAATTTTAGCAATTTAGACAACCACTATATCTCAATTAGCATTAACCACATATCAAATTTTAGCAAGTGAGTACTATTACTAGTAAATATATTACAATTCTAATTTAATCCTTAAATGAATCTGATTCACAAGTCTAAAATTTACAATTTAGACATTATTACAATCAATCTAACATTATCACAATCTCATTTAATCATTAATTAATATTTAATGGGCAATTCTAAATTAATCCCAACACCACAATCTAACTAGCAATTAATATCATATAACAACATTAACTACATCAAGGCATAATGCAACAGTGAAACACTTATTATCACATTAAATTACCACATGTTGCCTATCTATACTAACCGTACCCAATAACATTTGTCTACTAACATTAAAAAGAACTGCGGAGAAATGACTATGCCATTTAAGCAGGCTAATTTTCTATGGTTTTGTGGTTATATAAAAAATAATTGTCAATTCAAAATTTAATGCTATCTTGTTGTTTTAATATTAAATTTTTACGCCGAAAGGCGTACACCTATTGACAATGAGAACAATTAATCAACTTTTAATCTAAAATTCTAATCTAATGGTTAACAATTGAAGATGCTGGCATATTCTTAGTCGTCCTCCCAAATCAATGAATGTGATTTACTCTTCATAACTTCCTTGTATTTCTGAATGCATCCGTTAACCTGTTTACTTTTTAACATTTACCTAATCATATTAAGAAATTATTGTAGCACTATATGATTTCCACTTAACCTTTTAGATTACCATTTAGATTTCTTCAACTGTCCAGGCGTTTCATTTTCTGTCTGCCTGTGCGTTTCATTTTCTGTCTTTCCTCACCTATCTGCGTGTTTCATTTTTTCCATGGATTTTAGCTATCCACCCATTCTCTACCATCGATTTCCTTAGCTATCCCCGCGTTTTTTACAATTAAAACATCACGTGGGTTTAGACTCCCTAGCATCAGTCTAATCACCAGAAAGCTTGACCTTGGTTGTCTGATCAGTGGTAGGCGTTGCTTTTACTTTGACCTTCGTTGTCTGATCATTGGCAATCGTTGCTTTTGCTTCAAGTTCCACAAGATGGTCTTTATAACACTTTGAGCACATATTCTCCATTGGGGAGCTTGCAAAAAATCCACACCCTTTAATGCACGTCTGGTCAACCTTGGTGGTCTGATCATTGGTAGGTGTTGTTTTTACTTCGACCTTGGTGGTATGATCATTGGCAGGCATTTCTTTTACTTCCAGTTCTAGCAGATGGTCTTTATAACAATTTGAGCACATATTCTTCATGGCTGAGTTTCCAAAAAATCCACACCCTTTAATGCACGTCTGAGGCTGTGACTGATCATGACCGTCTGAATCCATCCTTTCACTCGATTATTCAACTCTACTCTGCAATGTGTAATTGGGATCTACGCACGGTGTGGAAAATTAATATTTAACTCCTTGGGTGGAAGGATACTCAATCAATGCCTATATGTATATACTCAATCAATGTCTATATACTCTGAGGAGCAATCTGGCAAGCACGACTGTTGACATTTAATTCAACGAACCGAATTTATTCAAAAAACAGCCGACATTAATGTCTTGCTTGAATTTAATATAATTCCGCAATTTCTCAATGCAAAGTCCAAGTTCGATTCTTCAAGGAAAAGTATATAAATAAGTCCAAGTTCGATTCTTCAATGAAAAGTATACAAATATTTGCATATTTACTCACTGATACAGATGCGTCAAAGACTGATGTAGATGCGTCAAAAGTTTTCTGCATGATTTGTAAATAGGGTTTTTTTAATAATAAATATTAAATGGATAGCCCAGATTTAATAAAGTCAAAACATTCTTGGTTCTCATGAGATTTAAATAAAAACCTAAAACATTAATGGTTATCTTTTTATGAGATTTAAATCAAAACCTACCTTTATCATTTTAATAGAAAAATTGTGGCCAAATGTTTGCAAGATCTTTAGATAAGTTGAATAATTATGAAGTGGTTTTTCCATGATTAATTATCATGTGATTTGGTTTTTGTCATATATTACTAACATTTTTATGCAAAATTAAAAGAAAATATAATGTGTAATATATCTATGAAGATGTTAGCATATTCTTAATCATCCTCTCAAATCAATGAATGTGATTTCCTCTTTACAAATTCCTTGTATTTTTGAATGCATTAGTTAACCTTTACCTTTTAACATTTACCTAATCATATTAAGAAATTATTGTAGAATTATATGATTGCCACGTTTAAATGACTAAACTTTGGATTTAACACACTGACTGTGCTAGTTGTAGACGTTCATTTTCTAGTTGTGCGTTTCATTTTCTGGCTATGCGTTTCATTTTCTATCCGCCCCTTTCAGCGTTAATCAGCCACGGTTTTGAGTGGCTATGCTAGTATATCAGGCTATCAATGCACACATGATGTTGATATTAAATATATCCTACCACAATAATTATCATTGATAACCAAGAAAAGGAGGAATGTTGTCCAGAATTAGTAAAGCCAAATGAGAACGTTGTCAGGTAAAGTAAAATGCAGGTAAGGTAAAGATGACACACTCAACGTGATAAATTGTGAAGTAAAGAGAAATGCAGAGAGAAAAGAATAGAAAAATATATTGAAATGTATGAAGTAGTGAAGAGATTACAATGCAATGTGAAATGGATGAGCTAAATAGGCTCAAGCAAGACAAAAATAGAAAGTACAACTTTCCAGTACAACTGGCAGTGTACAGTCAGACTGTTGAGGTTACATTATATTTAACACTCCCTCATAAACTCAACAGTTACAAACATCAACACTGATTATGCCTAAGTGTTGTCTCTGAAAATCAAAAACTGACTTTCCTAGTGCCTTTGTAAGGATATCAGCAAGATGATCTCGAGAACCACAAAATTGTAGTGCAATATCACCATTATTGACTAGCTCGAGTATGAAATGAAAACGAGTGTCAATGTGTTTGCTTTTCTTGTGAAACACATGATTTTTGGATAAAGCAATTGTTGATGTATTGTCATAGAATATAGGAGTTGGATCCTTTTCTGTATGTGACATATCTTTCAATATTCTTCTCAGCCACACAGCTTGAAAAGAAGCTGAGGTAGCAGCAACATACTCTGCCTTTGCAGAAGATATTGATACAATTGGTTGCTTCTTTGATGCCCATGAGATTAGGTTCATGCCCAGTTGAAAAACATGTCCAGATGTGCTTTTCCTGTCATCTAGGTTGCCTGCAAAATCACTGTCTATGTAACCAGAAAGTTGATTACTATCAGATTTAGTGTACCATAAACCGAAATTGAGAGTTCCTGCAACATATCTCAAAATTCGTTTCGCCATTTTCCAATGAGAATCTTTGGGTGATTCCATGAATCTGGAAACAAGGTTGGTTGCATACATAATGTTAGGCCGAGTTGCTGTAAGATACAACAGACTTCCTACTTAACTTTTGTACATGGTAGAGTCCACTATAGAACCTTCATCATTCTTGCTCAATTTTGTGCCTAGTCGTATGGGGGTTTTTGCTAGATTGTATCCTTCCATGCCAATTCTTTTGAGAATGTCTACTGCATACTTTTGCTGACAGACAAAACTTCCTTTGGTTGATTGATGAAGCTCAATCCCTAAAAAATATTTCATTATGATAAGATCTGTCATCTCAAATTTAGATTGCATGGCATGTTTAAAATCTGTTAACTCAAGATTTCCTGTATAGATCATGTCATCAACACATAAACATACAATTAAAATTTTACCGTGCTGATTTGTTTTGGTGTAAAGAGTTGGCTCATTTTGACTTCTGCTGAAACCACTTTTGATCAGATAAGTGTCAATTATGTTGTACCAAGCTCTTGGAGCTTTCTTTAAGCCATACAAGGCTTTCTTCAACCGATATACTTTGGCTGGATGCTCTTGGACTTCAAATTTAGGTGGTTGATCGACATAAACTTCTTCTTCTAAGAAACCATTCAGGAATGCTGACTTGACATCGATTTGGTATACTTGCCATTTGTGTTGTGATGCTATGTCCAATAGAGTCCTTATAGTGTCTAATCTTGCTATTGGAGCAAAAGTTTCACCATAATCAGTACCAGGTTATTGTGAGAAGCCTTTGGCAACAAGTCTTGCCTTGTGTTTTTCAATCTGCTCTTTTTCATTGAGTTTAGTTTTCTAAACCCGCTTGACACCAATACTATTCTTGTGAGTTGGCAAATCAAGAAGATCCCCTGTCTTTTTCTTCTCAATGGAGTCAATTTCTTGGTTCATGGCTTGAACCCAATGTGGCTCCTTAGCTGCTTCCTTAAAGGATGTAGGTTGACATGACATTAAAGAAAAAATGTTGTGTTACTCAAATTCATCCAACTGCTGATGGATTTCTCTGAAAGTTTGAGTTCTCTAATTCTGTAGTTCACAGAATGATTCTCTACTGGAAGTTGAGTTATCCTGAGAATTTTCAGATTGTCTTTGTACCTGCAATCTTGGAAGAATAGTTTTAGGTACTTGTTGTTCTGAATTTTTTGCATTTTCAGAACTTGGCAGCAATGGATTTTGACTGTCCATTTGCTGATTTTCTGAATCATTCCAGAATTGATTTTCCAAAAATTTTACATCTCTGCTGAGAATTAATTTCTTGGTGATTGGATTGTAAAGCCTGTAAGCTTTAGATGTTTCACTATATCCAGTGAAAATACATTTCTCACTTCTGTCATCAAGTTTCTTTCTTAATTTGGAAGGTATGTGAGCATATGCTATGCATCCAAATGTCCTTAGATGCGCTACATTGAGATTTGTTCCACTCCATGGTTCTTGGGGAACTTTCATCTTTAAACTGGTGGTTGGTGATCTATTCAAAAGATAAACTGAGCATGCTACTGCTTCAGCCCAAAAAATATTTTACAGACTTTTCTCTTTGAGAAGTGTTCTTGCCATATTCATTATTGTCTGATTTTTCCTTTCAGCCACTCCATTCTGTTGTGGAGTATACCTAGCTGTTGTTTGCATGATAATGCCTTGTGATTTGCAGAAATTTGCAAATTCTTTGGAGTTGTATTCTCCTCCTCCATCTGACCTGAGTGCTTAGAGATATTTGCCACTCTGTTTTTCAGCTTCTGCTTTGAATTCTTTGAATTTTGCAAAAGTTTCAGACTTGTGTTTGAGAAAATAGATCCATATTTTTTTGCTGAAATCATCAATAAACGTTAGAAAGTAAAAACTACCACCTATTGACTCTATTTGCATTGGTCCACATGTGTCAGTGTGAAAAAGTTCAAGATGTTGTTTGGCTTGATTTGATGACTATGGAAAACTAGTTCTCTTATGTTTTCCAAGTATGCAAGACTCACATTGGGGAATTTGCTCTTTAAAGATAGGTATACCTTTGACCATGGAGTTCTTTTGAAGAAGACTTAGACTCTGAAATGGTAGATGTCCAAATCTTGTATTCCAAACCATTGTTTCATTTAGGGTAGATGCACTCTGTGCATATGGTTGAATCAGATTTGGAGTTCTGAGGGTAAGGGGAAACATCCTATTTGGAGTCATATGGATTTCAGAAATCAATTTTCTGCTGGGATATTTGTCATATATTTTGCAAGATGCTCCCTCAAAAAGTACCTTATAGCCATGTTCAATGAGCTATCCTACACTTAGAAAATTATGTTTCAGATCTGGTACATGATAGACATTGTTTATGTCTTTCTTCACATTCTATTTAGTAAGAATAGGAACAGTTCCTTTTCCTTGAACTTTGACTAAGTAATCATTTCCAAGTGTAATATCAGATGAGATTGAAGAATCAATGCATGAAAGTAAATCTTTGTTACCTGTCATGTGATTGCTGCATCCACTGTCCAGCAACCAGAGATCTTTAGATTGTTCTTCAGTCTTGTGGCATGAAAGAAACATACCTCTTGAGTTTTCTCCCATGTGATTAGACACATGATCTTTGCCTGAGAGATGATCTTCTTGCTTATTCCTGCATTCAGATTCATAGTGCCCATACTTTTTGCAGTAATAGCATTGAATGCTTGATTTCTCATTTGATCTTCTCCCTCTGCCTCTTTGAGGATGGAAATTCTGATGTTGATTTTGTTGTTGATGTCTTTGACCTTGGAAATTCTGATTCGGATATTGTTGTCTGTTATCTCCACTGGAGTGAGAGTTATTTTGATTGCTCCCTCTTCCTTGGTGACCTTTGCTTCTTCCTCTGCTTCTCCCTTTGCTGAAGGAGAATTGAGTTTTGAAGGAATTGGAGATTGACTCATCTGTGAGATGTAGTCTGGTCTCATGTGTCACCAGAGAACCAATTAGTTCATCTATTGAAAATCTTGACAGATCCTTGGATTCAAGGATTGTTGTTACAACCATTTCAAATTTCTTGGGTAAACTTTTGAGAATTTTCTCAACAATGCATTGATCAGTGATGGTTTCACCAGTCAATCTAATCTGGTTCACGATTCCCATGACTCTGGTCATGAACTGATCCACATTTTCGGACTTTGTCATCCTTAGAGTCTCAAATTGCGTCCTCAAGGTCTGCAGTTTAACTGTTTTGACCCTGTCATTTCCTTGGTAGGAAGATTTAAGGATGTCCCGGGCCTGTTTGGAAGTACCAGCGCCTATGATTTTTGAGAAAATCGAATCATCCACAGAATTCTGAGTCCATAATTTCTCTTTATTTTCTTTGTTCCTCAGTGTTGCCTGAGCAATTCTCTGCGCATTTATCATGGCAGAAAGGGCGGCTGCATCTGGTTCCACATATCCAAGATCCATTGGTTCCCAGCACTCTTGTGCTTGCAAGAACGACCTCATTCAAAGAGACCAAAAATCGTAATTCTTTCCCAGAAGAATCGGACCCTGAGTTGGTCCTAAATTGCTAGACGACGCCATAAAAAAAAAAATTACAGAAAAAACAGAGGAAAAAAATTTCGTATTTACCTCCGATCACCGAAACATCGATTTGCTGATGGATGAAAAGAGATTATCGGCCTTGAATTGGCCTTAGTCACTGTGCAATGTGACCACGCGCCTTTTGTTAAAGCGCTACGGGCTTTTCCCCTTTTTTGTCTTTCAAATCGCCGAAATACGAAAAATTGCCTTTAGACAATTGAACGCTCTAGATCTTCTGATGATCGGACGACCCAACTCTTATCGGGATATCGCGAATCGGTATTTTGCGATTTCTGATGATGAGCACTTCTGACTCCTCGATTCCCCGATCTTCGATTTGCCGATTTGTCGATGGGTGCCTTTTCCCTTCGGGAAATTTCCCGAATGCTTTGATCTCCTCCACACGTCCTCCTATGATGGATGGTCCTAATCTCTCCTTGCGATTTCGTGATTTGATTTGTTCCGGACTTCTCGTCTTTAGGATTCCCGATTTTCCAAATCCCGTAATACCGATGGACTCGATTCCTACCACGCGTCCCAAAAGATGGACGGCTCAAATCTCCTTCGTTCTTTCCTCCTGTCGGGATTTCAGACTTCGCAGATCTGAAATGCTCGAGTTTCTCGTCCTTAGGATTTGCGAAACGTCGAATCTCGATGTGTCGATGGCCCTTTCCTTTTCGGGACTTTTCCCATGTCCTCAAATTGACGCCACTCATCCCCTCAAGATGGATGGTCCTCGTCGTTTCACGAGTTCATGACTTGCGACTCCAAATTTCTCTGAGAACTTGAAACCGCAATTGCCGAAACGCCGACGGTTTCCTCGATGTCCACCACGTTTCCGAACAAATGGACGGGTGCGATCTTATCGCTATTTCACGATTCACGATTTTGTGAGTTTAGAACTTGTGTTGCGACGGTCTTTCAAAACCGCGAACTCCGATATGCCGATTTGACAGCACTTGGATATGTTTCAACCTGTCCTCTGAGATGGACGGTTGAGATCTGATCACTATATCCTGAATCGGGATTTCGTGACTTTCGTTGTGGAGTGTCTTTTGTCAACGAGACCTCCGATATCCCGAACTCCGAAATGGTGATGGAGTGATGGCTTGGATCTGCCGCCACCTGTCCTCTGAGATGGACGGCTCACAATCCTTTCGGGATTTTGTGTATCGGAGTTTTGGAGTGCAAATAACCTTTGCTCGTCCAACTCACAATTCCTGATTTTGCGATGGGATAAGATCGATAGCTCACGATCTTTCTTGATCCAACGGTCCAGAATGACTCGTGATTTCGCAATTCGCGAATTCTCACGACATGTCTTCTGACCTTTACACCTGCGAGTCACGAAATGTCGAGATCTCGCCACGTGTTTCTTGATATATGGTCCAGATGATGTCGGGACTTCTCCAGTCAAAATTTCTCTTGTGCACTCCAGAGGATTAAACCTCGTGCACCTTCTCGCTGATCCAACAGCTGTCGAGCCTCTACGCAAGATCAAACGGCTGAAACTCTTTCACCTTTTCCACGCTCTCTGCATCCCTTCTGAACTGGTTTCCCACTCTGGATCCATTTGCAGGACGAATCTTACGGCCTCAGTGGTTGTTCTTTGCACCTGAGACGCGTTCTTTACTCCTGTGGAAGAAAGATTCGTGAATCTTTCAAAGATTTGAAAGAATTTCACGAGTTCTTCATTCTCTGCTACAATCTTTGATAGATTTGAGCAATTTCCCATAAATCTTTGAACGATTCATCCTCCTACAGGAATTTTCAACGAATTTGAACGAATTCTTCGAGTTCTTTAAACATTCTTTCGTTCTGCATCTCTTCTTCGTCAATCTTTGACGATTCTTGAAAAAAATGTACAAGAATCTTTATTGTTTCTTCTTTCTCGGTCTCTGCTTCCTCGGTCTTTCGAGCATAGTACGCTCTGCAACCTCTGCAAGATTCCTACGTTGATCTTTTGAACGTAAGACAGACTGCTTCCTTATGGAAGTTTCCTGCGAGGATCTTTTGAGAGTATGACGGACGACTCTCCAAACTTTGTGAAAGAGACTGTGTCGCATGCTCTCTAGATCCGTGAAGCTCTGCACTATGAGGATCGTGTTGCTCTCCGACCTGTGTGAAGAGGCTTACTGCTGAAGCTCTGATACCATGATAAATTGTGAAGCAAAGAGAAATGCAGAGAGAAAAGAATTGAACAGTATATTGAAATCTATGAAGTAGTGAAGAGATTACAATGCAATGTGAAATGGCTGAGCTAAATAGGCTCAAGCAAGACAAAAATAGAAAGTACAACTGTCCAGTACAGCTGGCAGTGTACAGTCAGACTGTTGAGGTTAAATTATATTTAACACAATGGAGGCCAATAATACATGAATATCCACTCTTAGAGAGGGTGACCCCGCCAGGTAAGAAGTAACACTCGCGGATTGAACCAAGGAAAAACATTGAGAAAAACATAACATAATGGATTTGTACATTCGTTGTCATAAAAAAAGAAAAGCAAAATCATTGTACCAATCCAAATCTATCTATTGAAGAATCTTAAAAATAAATCGTTGCCTATCACCGGAGCGTGTCTACCAACGACCATTATGGGGAACACTGAGGGAAGATGGGTAATTTGCTGACCAAAAGGAAATCGCAGAGAGAATTGAGGTCGCTACTTTAACCATAAAAAAAATTCCGACCATCAATTAATCGTTGTCCTTTAATCTCTTTGTCTCTTAAAGTTTGGCTTCCCTATAATCTAAGAAGGATTCGTTGTCTAAAGGAGATAGGGATACACTCTACTCGAAAAATGGAACCAACAACATTGGTTCCTGAAGTGTAGCTGTCTTGGATCAAGGAGCAGTGGACATACATAAATTATCAGGGATTTAATGAAGTCGTTCGTTGTCCAATTTAAATGGCATAATTTAGAATGATTCACTGCCTCAATAAATTCATTGTAAAGAAAACAATATCCCTAACCGTTAAAAACCTAAGTTACCCAATACACATCGGTACAGCAATAATATTTCCATGCATGCCCGTCAGTTGTCAACAACATTAAAAAAAAGGCATGTAAAAAGATAACAACAAAAATGCTAGTTAAATCCCAGTAGTTAAACGTCTAAGGTAGTCAAACACAAAGGGGTAAAACACATAAGGCATTAGTGAAATACCAAAATTTGTTGTACTAGAAGACGGTTCAACTTTTAGTCGAGATGGATATGGAATCGCTATCAAGGATTGCTATTGAAGTTCATTAAGAGATGGACTTCTAGCAAGGTGCGTAGAGTTAAAAGTTAAATGGTAAAACAACAATAGTAAGGATATGATGCAGAGGTCGCAGGGTAGGGTAGCCATGGAAAATCTATATGGTAAATCAATAAATGAAAAGGCTCTCACACTATAAGGCGCAGTCCCTACCCTAAAAATTGCAGCCAATAATAAAACGCAGTCAACAATGAAATGGCAGGCAAATACGAGGGTGAATTGTAGTCAAAACCAGTGGCCAAAACACAGTCTTAAATTGCAACAGTTCGAGTATTGATAAAGGAAAATCGCCAGAGTAACAAGGGGCAGAATGTAGACAAGAAAAAGATAAATTTCACCGCCAATTAAGAAATTGTTGGGTCAATTATCTGCATCAATGCGCAAGACAAACAATCAACTAAGGGAAAACAACAGAGGTACACGAATAACAAGAACATCCTTCTCTCGTCGTCCATGCATAGGAAATCAGGGTGTTGAGATCCACAGGTCTATTAACGCCGAAGCAACAACCGTAAATCAGGATCCTGGCCGACTGCTCAGGCATGGAATGATGAGCTAGAGACAAAGGAAAAATAAACCGTAATCAGTACAAATCAATAAACCATAGGATGGTCAAGACAGGAAGAGATCGAAGGCCTTGGGAATTAAACAAGATCGAGATAAAGGCTAAGGGGAAAATTCTAGTCATCAAATAGAATGCTAAGACAATCATTTTCCTTACCCAATTAAACATGCAAAACTAAAAGCATAAATCATATTAACCATATACCATGCAGAATATATGAAGTGTATCATTGCCCAATCACTCGCTCTGAGTTGATGTCCTGCGTTATTCGTGAAACTCCCACTTGCCGACCGATGAGACTTCACCAGTACCTCCCAGCCAACGCTAGAGGTACTCTTCTTCCCCCTTATCCCCCCAAGCCGCAAAGGGGCCACACACACTAACCAAAGAATCAACTAGCTCTCATCTTGTCTCGCAAGGCCGAGCTACCACTCCTCACAAAGCTGGGTATCCCAACTCCCACAAGCTAAGTCAGTCAAGTATAAATTTTTGTAGCGTAATGTTACGCATCACAATAGACATGATCATCCTTCTCCTCCCTCCATTATATAGAGTTTTGAAGTCCCCTACTTTCCCAAAATCCCATTTAATTTAAAGTTTAATAATTTAATCCATAAAAATCCTCCACGTATAAGTGTCACCCATCCCCTTCATTCCTCCATAAATTAATTTCATTAATTAATTAATTACCCTTATTTCCTTCACTCACCTAGAGGAACTCCTAGAATCGTACCTAGGTGTCCCCAAATCCCCTTACAAGTTTTAATGACTTTCTCCCTTATTCAGTTATTAGCTGAGTTTAAATTAGAAAGTTATTAAATGCCAGATACCTTACTAAGTTAGACTATATGTTTTTTCCTTATGTTTCCCTTTTCTTTTTATGTTTCCCACTTTTTCCTAGATTCCTAATTATTTTAGCTTTCCCTCTTTCCCTTTTTATTTAAACTCAAAAAGGCATGTGCAAAAACTTGCCCTTTCTCCCTTTTTGTTTTTAATGAATAAATTTTTAACTATCATAATAGAGTAAAACAATTATTTCCCCTTTTTAAATTGTATCCCAAAAGATTTTTATAACTCAATTTAATTGCTTACCCCCTTCTTGTCACAAGATTAATGAATATTATCAGTATTATTTATTTTATTTATATATATATATATATATATATATATATATATATATATATATATATATATATATTAATAAATAGATAAAATTTTATCACTAGTATAATTTAGACCTAGACTTTATTTTCCTAGGCTGGGCGACATTTTATTAGGGGAAAAGTTTTAAATCTTCCTTAACACATTATTCGTCCTAAAGCCATATAGGTTTATCCAATTATTAAATAACAACGTGACACACCCTTCAGGATGCACTAGGTGCTCCAAGGGTGGCACTTGCCTCTTTATGTTTCTCTTGCGCGACGTGCCTTTCAGGACGCACTACATGCTCCAAGGGTGCCAATTGCCTCTTTTGATTTTTCTTGCGTGACATGCCCTTCAGGACACACCACATGCTGCAAGGGTGCCACTTGCCTCTTGACTGACGTGGTAGACATAAAAAAACCCAGGAGTTAATACTTGGCCAGGTGATCTTGTGGGAGACTAAGGGCCTCTAAGGAATAAGGCCCCTGCCTTATTGTGGGCCCCTTAGAATCATCATGAGAAACTTTCACAGTCGGCACTCATGACATCATGGGTCCTCTCGAACTAGGTAATCGTTAACCTACAGTTCGAGTCACGATAGGAGTGCTAGTAGGATGTAACAGGGCTGTTGTCCACACCTCTGCCTCAACATCTCTGGTAGTCGAGCATGACCCCTCTACTCCACATGTGATTCTAGTCGGCAAGCTATCATTAGCCTGCATCAACAACGATTCATGTCAGAAATATATCCATAATCATATCATCTAATCATATGCACTAATATCACATATAAAACAATCAAACCCCAATAGTTCACTCCCCGACTCAATCCAGAGTCTAAGGGGTTCCACCAATGCCTCTACATCCTCGAGGTTTGAAATCCTACACACTCAGTAAAACCAAGTCAATAGCACATGTCTATGTCAATGCAACAAAACAGCCTATCATCAATTCATAATGCCTCATAATCATAAATCAAATTCCCAAAAGTATATAATCTGGATCACTTGCAAGCAAGTGTCCTCAAAGATTAAGTTTGTTTAGTGCGTGTAAGAGAGGGATGTTCCATACACCCCCTCTTGGTCTAAACTTCGTCCCAAAGTTTCATAGTATATAAGTGTCAATGCAATGTGTATCACAGTATCATAAGTCTATCTATCCAACAAAAATGGAAACTCCTGGTGCATATCATATGCGTCTTCCTAGGTCGCCGTGTGTGGACTACAACTATCCCACTAGACCTTGACCTGCTCTACTATTCGACACCGTAGCTGTCGAATGCGATGATGCAATATAAGGATTGGCTGAGGAATGAGTGCCCCCTCATCCGATACCTGCAAGGAACTCATGTCAATAACGTGTGTAGGATCACTAATATAATGTCTCAAAACATATACGTGAAAAACATCATGCATACTCCTCAAAGAATCAGGCAAGGCTAATCGATAGTCCATGGGCCCTTTCCTCTCCACAATCTCGAAAGTTCCCACGAACCTAGGATATATTTTAGCTCCCTTTCCAAACTTGAACAAACTCTTATGAAGTTTTACCCACAAGAAAACATGATCACCAACCTCGTAACTACGGTCAACACGGTGTGCATCAGAATAAATCTTCTTCTGATCCTGCACTTATTTAATCCTTTGTCTTATTGTTTTCATTTTCTCTTCCATTTCTTGGATTGCTTCTGGTCCTACCAGGACCCTATCCTAAAGACCGTACCAAATCAAAGGCGTTTGACACAGTTGCTCGTAAAGAAACTCGAAAGGCACCATCTTAATGATGCTTTGGTAACTGTTGTTATAATAGAATTCCACCAGTAGAAAGAATTCTTCCCATCGCTTTTATTGGTCCATAACGTACATGCACAACATGTCCTCCATGGTCTGGTTCGTTCGTTTGGTCTGCCCATCAATCTCCGGGTGATACACATTACTAAAGTTAAGTTGCGTTCCCAAGGCCTCTTGGAAACTTGTCCAAAATCGTCCAATAAACATCGATCCTCGATCGGATATAATACTCTTAGGCACGCCATGCAGCCTAAAAATATCACAGATGAAAACTCTAGCTATGCTAGGCACCTGATACGTTGTACACATAGGAATAAAGTGAGCACTCTTCATTAGAGTGTCTACTACTACGAAAATCGAGTCATCTCTTCTTTCCATCAGTGGAAATACAACAATAAAATCCATTGAAATAATCTCCCATTTTGATTCCAAAATAGCGTGTGACTGTAGTAATCCTGCTGGATGTCTATGTTCGGCCTTTACCTGCTGACATCCTAGACATCTGGACACATAGTTGAGTATGTCTTCCTTCATTTCCCTCGAGAAGAATAAGGGTTTAAGGTATGCCCTCATATTTGTGACTCCTGGGTGAGCCATGTATACTTCAATATGAGCCTTGCTTAGGATCAAGCTCCTCAACTCGTCATTCGGTGGTACGTAAATCCAATTTTTAAACCTCAATAATCCATCGTCATCAAATGTAAATCCTTCAAATCTTGGTACCACCATTGTGTTTTGTCCAATAAAATCCTCAACCTCTTTGTACCAGTCATCGTCGCGCTGTAAAGTTAGAATATTTTCATGTATATTTGTTTGCAAAGGCAACATCGAAAAGATGCATGGTCTCTGATTCAATGGATCTGCCACTCGGTTCACTGTTCCTTTTATGTAAGTAATCTTGAAGTCGTACTCGCTAAGCAATTTTGACCAACGTCGTTGTTGCGCATTCAAGTCTCTTTACATAAATATGTGTTGTAGTCCACAGTGGTCCATCATTAGATCAAATTTTTGTCCAACAAGGTAGTGTCTCCAAACATTCAAGGCATAAACGATGTCTAACAACACCAAATCGTGCATCGCGTAGTTCTCCTCATGACTTCTCAGTTTCCTCGAGATGTAAGCGATTACTCGACCGTCTTTCATCAAAACTCTGCCTAAGCCTTCCTTGGATGCGTCGGTGCATACTAAGAAGTCTGCATCCATGTTGTAAGTTTTAAACCTGCGAAGTAAAGCAATGCATATAGATTCTTAAGAAATACAGAAATTAATCAATGGCTCATACACAAAGTACACAGAGATTTTATATCGGAAACCCTCAACCGAGAAAACCTTTCTTATTTTCATTAGGTATATATACAATGTTTTTTAGGTATTCCATAGATATCAAAACCCTAATCCCTTAATCCGGGATTAATTTACAAATCCACTAAAAATAGCAAAATACCGCCCCAAAAAAAACATTTTGGGGCGTTTCCCCGGGCTACCATCCATTGTCGAATGTTGTGTGTAACAAGGGGGGGCATACCTTCCC
>ML788450.1:303866-323457 GCA_009831015.1 Picea engelmannii
ATCTCTAGGTGAAGGGATCATCAGACACAGTTGTCGTATCTGATGCACCCACACACACACACATGAAAAGAATATAACACATACCCAACATTCTCCCACTTGTTGTTTTCTTTGCATCCATGGGTCTAGGGGATTATACAGTCAACAATCTAAGGCAACAATGCCCATTGTTACTCTACACCAGGAGAAATTTTCTGTGCTCACAGACTTTGTCAATGAATCTGCAACATTCTTCAAAGTGTCAACCTTTTCCAGTAACACCTTGTTTTCCTCAACCATGTCTCTCACAAAGTGATACTGAACATCAATATGCTTTGTCTTCGAATGATAAGCTGGGTTCTTTGCTAGAAATATTGCACTCTGACTGTCACAGTCTAATCTCACTACTTGTTGTACCAACCAAACACCTGAACACAATATTTGTAACCATACTACTTCCTTGCGTGCATGGGTGGCTGCCATGCATTCAGCTTCTATAGTTGAGAGTTCCACTACAACCTGTCTTTTGCTCATCCAACTGATTTCTCCTCCAAATAGGTTAAACACATACCCACTTGTAGATCTTCTACGATCTAGATCTCCAACCCAGTCTGCATCAACAAAGCCATGTATGTCCACCACTCTGTCTAATCCTAGTCTTCCTTGGTAGCACAATCCATAACTGGTGGTTCCACGAAGATACCTGAAAACCCTCTTTACTATTGTCCAATGCTCCTTCTCTGGTTTTTACATATACCTTCTCAAAACTCCCACTGCATGTGCAATGTCTGGTCTAGTGTAAACCATTGCATACATCAAACTGCCAACTCCATTGGCATATGGAACATGGAATGTGTCCTCTTCTTCTTCCTGTGTCTTGGGACCCTGATCTGTAGATAATTTTACACCTATAGGAATAGGAATCTTGACCAGTTTACTTCCATGCATATTAAACCTATGCAATATCATCTCAACATATTTTCTTTGATTCAACCAGAGTTTCATGTTTGGATGATCTCTTTTAATATCCATTCCCAGAATGAAGTTAGCAGCACCAAGATCCTTCATGTCAAATTTGGAGGATAGCTGCAATTTCACCTCCTTGATAACATCCATGTTATTTCCTACCAACAACATGTCATCAACATACAACACTACATAAATGAAGTGATTACCAACCTTCTTGGAATATACACAATGATCAACCTTGCTTCTTACAAATCCCAATCCAAGGATGTATGTTTCAAACTTTTGGTACCACATCCTAGGTGATTGCTTCAGACCATATAGTGACTTCTTTAGATTACAGACCAGCTCTTTCTTTCCCTTCACTACAAATCCTTTTGGTTGTTTCATGTAGATTTATTCTTCCAGATCCCCATGTAGGAATGTTGTCTTCACATCCATCTGTTCCACTTTAAGATCAAAAGCAACAACAATAGATAAAAGAAATCTAATAGAAGTTAACTTAGCAACAGGAGAAAAAATCTCACCAAAGTCAATTCCCTCTACCTGAGAATAACCTTTTTGTACTAACCGAGCTTTGTATTTCTCCACCTTACCTTGTGCATTAAACTTCTTCTTGAACAACCATTTGCTACCAATCAATTTTCTTCCAGCTGGCAACTCAACTATATCCCATGCCTCATTCTTATCCAAGGCATCCATTTCTTCAACCATGGCCTTATTCTAGAGTTTACTATCCTCTGAATTCACTGCTTCCCTGACAGTTCTGGGATCATCATCAATAATAGATAAAGCAAAATTGGAACGAAAATCAGGTGGACTATACCTTTTTGGTTGCCTTCTATATCTCACTAATTTGCTCAATACTAGGGTATGAGGTTCTTCTTCTTCTTCTTCTTCTGCTTCCTCTGCTTCCTCTTCTTCAGATGATTCAGATTTTGCATCATCCAACTCAAGCTCTATTTTCTCTAGTTCATCTTGCATTGATTGGAATTCTTGTTTGGACACATCTTTTACCTCTCTGAAAACAACATTTCGACCGTAAATAGTTTTCTTGGTTTCTGGGTTCCAAAGCTTATAACCTTTCACACCATCCTTATAACCAATAAAGATACACTTTTCATCTTTATTATCCAGCTTACTCCTATTTTCCTTTGGAACATGTACATAAGCATCACAACCAAACATTGTAAGATGTTGAAGTGAGGGTTTCTTTCCAGACCATACCTCATGTGGAGTTGTATCATCCAACATTGATGAAGGTGATCGATTGACCAGGTAACATGCTGTACTCATTTCCTCAGCCTAGAATTCTTATCCTAACCCGACACCGCTGAGCATGCTCCTTGCTTTTTCCATCAATATCTTGTTCATCCTTTCTGCAACTCCATTCTGCTGAGGAGTGTATTGAGTAGTCTTCTGCCTTGCTATACCACACTTCTTACAGAATTCTTCGAATTCATTTCCGCATAATTCTCCACCATTATCTGTTCTCAATACCTTTATTTTTTTCTCTGTTTGATTTTCTACCAGAGCCTTAAACTCTTTAAATTTATCAAATAGCTTAGATTTCTTTCTAAGAAAAAAAATCCATGGGTTCGTTGAAAAATCATCTATGAATGAAACATAATACACAGATTTACCTAGGGATGGAACAGGAACAGGTGCAAACACATCACTGTGTATCAACTCTAAGATCCCCTTTGCTCTTGTAGAACCAGATGGGAATCTTACTCGATTCTCTTTACCATATATGCAATGTTCGCAGAAATCAAAATCTAGAGTGCAATTAGACATACCTTCAACCATACCTTTACCGTGTAGTATTCGAAGTCCCTTTTCTCCAATATGCCCTAGTCTTTGATGCCACAGCATGGTCTTCTTTTCTGGGATAGTATTGGTCTTGTCTCCTTCATTTTTCTGCTCAAGGACAACAGAAGTGTTACACCCATTAATATAAGTGCTTCCCAACAACTTGTACAGAGTTCCACAATGAACTCCCCTCATCAACACCATTGCTCCTCGTACCATCTTGCAAGTGTTCTTTTCGAATACAATTTTCACTCCTGCATCACCCAACTTTCTTACAGATATTAGGCTCCTAGATAGTTTTGGAATGTGTAGAACCCCATGGAGAGTTCTAATCCTTCCAAACTTTAACAACAACTTAACCCTTCCACGTCCCAAGATTTTTGTTGTCGAGTCATCTCCTAGGAATACATCACCACCATCATATTTTTCATATTCAAAGAACCACTCCCTGTGAGGAGTCATATGGTATGATGCACCTGAGTCAATCAACCATACATCATGGTCTGCATGTGTACTTGTAGATTCTAGGTAAACATCACCTCCTTCGTCAGTGGAGTTTTTCGCCTCTGTGGAAGAGGTACTATCAGATCCCTTTGGTTTTTCAACCTTCTTAGACTTGCAATCTTTCTTATAATGCCCTGTTTTACCACACTTCCAGCATTTCCTCAAAGATTTTCCAGGAGACTTAGATCTACCTATAGATTTATATCTCCATCCCGAAGGCTTACCAAGGTTCATGTCTTGGGTACACCCTCTTACAAATAAAGCATCTGTGTTGTGACCATCCATGATTTTTCACCTCATCTCTTTAGATAACAAGGATGCAACTACATCCTCATACTTCAATGTAGATTGAGTGGTACTACCTATTGCTACAACAATATTATCCCAAGAGTCTGGAAAAGAACATAACAAATTAATACACTTATCTTCTTCTGCAATCGTAATATTAACAGATCCAAGTTGACTTACCAGAGTATTAAAGGCATTTAGATGTTCTGTCACAGAATCTCCATATTCCATCCTAAGATGATACAACTTCTTTCGAAGAAACAACTTGTTTACCAGGGACTTTGATTGATACAAATTCCCTAACTTATCCCATAGTTCCTTGGCTATAGATTCTCCTGAGACATTCAACAACACCAAATATGCCAGGCAAAGATGTATAGTACTCCTTGGTCTTCTGTCTAACTTGTCCCAATCTTCCTTCGACATACCAGTAGCTGGTGTACTAGTATTTTGTGTATTGGTAGGTTGTGTACCAGTAGCCTGTGTGCTTGTAGACGGTGTACCAGTAGGCTGTGTACTAGGATCCATAGCGATCCATTGTTCTTTGTCTATAAGAAGGTCCTCCATCTTGAGCTTCCATAGCTCAAATTTTTTACCGTTGAACTTCTCTCTCTCGATTCTAGATGAGCTCGCCATTCCTCTTTCTTTACTTAAATCTCCACTGCAAAAGCTCCCACTAAACCCAGGTTTATCATAGACCCAAGATAAAATTGATCTATCAAGACCGAGCCAAACCCTCAACAACAAAGGCGTCCCTCTGAGGCCAAAAATGAGCTCTGATACCACATGTAAGTTTTAAACCTGCGAAGTAAAGAAATGCATATAGATTCTTAAGAAATATAGAAATTAATCAATGGCTCATACATAGAGTACATAGAGATTTTATACCAGAAAACCTCAACCGGGACAACCTTTCTTATTTTCATTATATCGAATTTCACCATTTTCCATACAATATATACAATGTTTTTTAGGTATTCCATAGATACCAAAACCCTAATCCCTTAATACGAGATTAATTTACAAATCCACTAAAAATAGCAAAATCCGTTAAAAATAGAAAAAAACCACCCAAAAAAAACATTTCGGGGCGCTGCCCCAAATGTTGTGCGTAACCAAGGGGGGGCATACCTACCCCCCCCTGGGACCCCCCTAGGAAAGTGTCCGTCGCACACAGCAGAGATCTAGGTACAGGGATCGTCAGACATAGTTGTCATATCTGACACACCCACACAAACACACATGCAAAAAATATAAAACATACCCAACATTCTCCCACTTGTTGTTTTCTTTGCATCCAGGGGTCCAGGGGATTATATAGTCAACAATCCAGGGCATCAATGCCAATTGTTACTCTATACCAGGAGAACTTTTCTGTGCTCACAAACTTTGTCAATGAATCTGCAACATTCTTCAAAGTGTCAACCTTTTCCAATAACACCTTCTTTTCCTCAACCATGTCTCTCACAAAGTGATATTGAACATCAATATGCTTTGTTTTCGAATGATAAGTTGGGTTATTTGCCAGGAATATTGCACTCTGACTGTCACAGTCTAATCTCACTACTTGTTGTACCAACCCAATACCTGAACACAATCTTTGTAACCATATTGCTTCCTTGCTTGCATGGGTGGCTGCCATGTATTCAACTTCTATAGTTGAGAGTTCCACTACAACCTATCTCTTTCTCATCCAACTGATTGCTCCTCCAAATAGGTTAAACACATACCCACTTGTAGATCTTCTGCGATCCAGATCTCCAACCCAGTCTGCATCAACAAAGCCATGTATGTCCACCACTCTGTCTAATCTCAGTCTTCCTTGGTAGCACAATCCATAACTGGTGGTGCCACGAAGATACCCGAAGACCCTCTTTACTATTGTCCAATGCTCCTTCCCTAGTTTTGACATATACCTGCTCAAAACTCCCACTGCATGTGCAATTTCCGGTCTATTACAAACCATTGCATACATCAAACTGCTAACTGCACTGGCATATGGAACATGGGACATGTCCTCTTCTTCTTCCTGTGTCTTGGGACACTAATCTATAGATAACTTTACACCTATAGGAATAGGAACCTTGACCGGTTTACTTCCATGCATATTAAACCTCTGCAATATCATCTCAACATATTTTCTTTGATTCAACCAGAGTTTCTTGTTTGCACGATCTCTTTTAATCTCCATTCCCAAAATGGAGTTAGCAACACTGAGATCCTTCATGTCACATTTGGAGGATAGCTGCGATTTCACCTCCTTGATAACATCCATGTTATTTCCTACCAACAACATGTCATCAACATACAACACTACATAAATGAAGTGATTACCAACCCTCTTGGAATATACACAGTGATCAACCCTGCTTCTTACAAATCTCAATCCAAGGATGTATGTGTCAAACTTTTGGTACCACATTCTAGGTGATTTCTTTAGACCATATAGTGACTTCTTTAGCTTACAGACCAACTCTTTCTTTCCCTTCACTACAAAGCCTTCTGGCTGTTTCATGTAGATTTGTTCTTCCATATCCCCATGTAGGAATCTTGTCTTCACATCCATCTATTCCACTTCAAGATCAAAAGAAACAACAATAGATAAAAGAAATCTAATAGATGTTAACTTAGCAACAGGAGAAAAAATCTCACCAAAGTCAATTCCCTCTACCTGGGAATAACCTTTTGCTACTAACCGAACTTTGTATTTCTCCACCTTACCTTGTGCATTAAACTTCTTCTTGAACAACCATTTGCTACCAACCAATTTTCTTCCAGCTGGCAACTCAACTATATACCATGCCTCATTCTTATCCAAGGCATCCATTTCTTCAACCATGGCCTTTTTCCAGAGTTTATTATCCTCTGAATTCACTTCTTCCCTGACAGTTCTGGGATCATCATCAGTAATAGATAAAGGAAAATTGGAATGAAAATAAAGTGGACTATACCTTTCTGGTTTCCTTTATTCTCTCACTGATCTCCTCAATACTGGGGTATGAGTTTCTTCTTTTTCTTCTTCTTCTTCCTCTGCTTCCTCTTCTTCAGATGATCCATATTTTACATCATCCAACTCAAGCTCTATTTTCTCAGGTTCGTCTTGCATTGGTGGGAATTCCTATTTGGACACATCTTTTACCTCTCTAAAAACAACATCTTGACCGTAAACAGTTTTCTTGGTTTTTGGGTTCCAAAGCTTATAACCTTTCACACCATCTTTATAACCAATAAAGATACACTTTTCATCTTTATTATCCAGCTTACTCCCATTTTCCTTTGGAACATGTACATAAGCATCACAACCAAACACTCTAAGATGTTGAAGTGAGGGTTTCTTTCCAGACTATACCTCGTGTGGAGTTGTATCATCCAACATTGATGAAGGTGATCGATTGACTAGGTAACATGTTGTACTCACTGCCTCTGCCCAAAATTCTTGTCCTAACCCGACACCGTTGAGCATGCTCCTTGCTTTTTCTATTAGTGTCCTGTTCATCCTTTCTGCAACTCCATTCTGCTGAGGAGTGTATGGAGTAGTCTTCTGCCTTGCTATACTAGGAAAGTGCCCAACGCACATGACAGAGCTCTAGGTGAAGTGATCGTCAGACGTAGTTGTCATATCTGATGTGCCCAAACACACACACATGCAAAGAATATAACACATACCCAACACATGTCAGGGACCTTTAGTATCGATGTCATTGTCAATAGGTCCTTGAGCCTTCAAAAAACTTTAGTGCATTTCTCGGTCCAAAAAAGCTTCTTGTTCTTCTTTTACAACTTCGTGATCGGATTTTCTATCTTTGAAAATCCCTCAATGAACCATCGATAGTATCCCGCTAAACCCATGAAGCTACACACTTCTGGGACGTTCGTTAGTTTGGGCCATTCAATAATATCCTTGACCTTTGTTGGATCCATGGAGATACCTTCGTCGGAGATGACATACCCTAAGTAGTGAATCTTTGATTGATAAAATGAGAATTCAAACAACTTCCCAAATAATTTGCGCTCTCGCAGACACTGTAGTACCAAGCGCAAGTGCTTGTCATTCTCCTCCATCGTTCGAGACTAAATCGAAATATCATCTATGAATACTTGGACAAACTTGTCCAAGTACTCGCAGAACACCCTGTTCATCAAACTCATAAATACCCCTGGTGTGTTTGTTAGTCCAAACGGTAAAACAATAAACTCGTAATGTCCAAACCTTGTCTTAAAGGTGGTCTTAGGGATGTCATCCTCCTTGATCCATAACTGGTGATACCCTGATCACAAATCGATTTTTAAGAACATCGTCACACCCTTAATTTAATCGAACAGATCATCAATCCTCGGAAACGGATACTGATTCTTGATCGTTTTCTTGTTCAATTGAGAGTAGTCAATGCAGAGCCTCCACGAACCATCCTTCTTTCATATGAAAATAATGGGTGCACCCCAGGGTGACACACTTGGACGTATTAGTCCCAGGCCCAACAATTCTTTCTGTTGCATTCTCAACTCTTGTAACTCTGGGGTCGACATCCGATAAGGCGTTCTAGCTATTGGTTCAGTCCCTGGTTTTAGGTCTATAGTTAAATCCAATTCCATATCTGGCGACATCCCAGGTAAATCCTCTTGGAAAACGTCCAAAAACTCTCTCACAACAGAAAGGTGTTCTAGACCTTCTGCTACTCCCTTCTTGTTTAACACAAAGATCGCATAAATATTACATCCCTTGCGCATTCTCTTTCATAGCTACAAGGAAGAGATGAAACTCAGGGAAACTGCTTGGTCCCATCCTACAATCACACGTCTTTGCCTCTCATCATCGACCAAGTTCAACCATTTCATCTTACAGTTGAGTATCGCCTCATGCAATTCAAACTAGTCCATACCGATCATGACGTCATAAGATCCTAGGATCGTGACGTATAGGTTGGACCTGGTGAAAAACCCTCCTAGGATGATGGTACAACCCGTAACCTTTCCTCCAACCTTCTTTTTGGTTCTTGAAGCCATCTCTACGAAGCTAAACTCATCATGTTTGACTTCTTTTACCTTAATCCTTTTTAGCATTGCACAAGAAATGAAAAATTTTGGTAGCACCGGGATCTATCAAAACACTAAGGGTATGGTCAATGATGGTAGCTAATGTCATTATTCACCACTGCATTAATCTGATGGGCCTTGCACATATCTCCCATGGTAATGGGTCCTACTGATGCAGACACTCTATTCCTCTCTACAGGGAAGTCACACTGGTAGTGTGTCTCCCCACACTTCCAACACCCCTTCTTCATTCAAGTACTCCTAGTACCCGAAGTAGAAGATGATGGCCCACCGGCCTGGAATCCAGGTCTATTCTATTGAACAGGGCTAAATTGTTGCTGTTGCGGTCGACACTGTTGCTGATGTTGTGGTCCCCGAGAATGTGTCTGCTGCTGAGACACTGGTTGCTGAAGTGTAGTGAAAGTGGATCCCCTCTGGAAGCCACGATATCTGGGCATATGTTTTGCTGGTGTCTGATGTTGGTGTGCACCAGATGACACTTTCCCTACTGGTCTCGTTGGAGCCCTTCTCTAACCCCCACTGATAAGCTCCTCCTTTGATATGAGAGCCTTCTGGACGACATCATGTAAGGTTTGAGGCATCAAAATCCTAACCTTTGCACGTATTCTACCATTAAGGCCAAACATGAACATGTTGACCTTAAGTTTCTCAGTGTTAAGATCTAGATCATACCGAAGAAGCTCCATAAAATGGGCCTCGTACTCGAGCACCATATGGCCTCCCTATCGTAAGGTGTTGAAATTGTTGAGCTGACGCTCTATGAATTCCTCTGATAGGTACCTCTCTTGGAACCGTCCCTCGAACAGTTCCCATGAGAAATCTTTGATGACTATGTTCAGTTCTGGCAGGAGTTTCTTCCACCATAGAAGAGTGTTCCCCTTCAGTTGAAATAACGCCATCTGGACCTTCATGTTGGAGGTATAGTCACGAAGTGCAAAGCACATCGCCATATTCTCCGACCACGCCGCAGTGGCTACACCATCCGAGGCACCAAATAAGTCAGGAAATTTGACCTTCTTGAGTTCACGAAACACTACTAGTACCAACCAGAGCATGCGGTGTACCCTCAGGGGGTATCGGCACTCTAGCCTCATCTCTATCCAAATGGCTAATCAGTGCCTTAGAAATCTGCTGAAAAGACCTCATCATCCCAACTACGTCACCCACTGCTAATCTTCTCCTGCCCGACAACCTGTTCATCTCCTTGGGGGTTAGACCCCTCAGGTGTGGATGTTGTTGGAGGCGTCGCGCCTCCTCCCCTAACACCCCGTTGTCTTCCTCCGCGGCATCCTCTAACCATGATTACCTGCACAGATACAAGTCAACTCAATTAGCAACATTATAATTTCATCATAGCAACGAAGGTTGTAGTGATCCCAAGTTGCAAGTTTAACCCCGCTCTAATACCATATGTGACATCCCTTTATTATGACTATGAGCGAAGCAGAAGTGCAAAGTTTTATTTTCTGTGTTAAAGTGAAATATGGTGATGACAACAACAACTAACCACAAAAATGACGATGAACACAAGCATGCAGTCCAGGCAATAGACTACTATGACTCCACGCACTAGCACAAGAGAAACTGGACATAATATGCATAGAACAATAAGGAGGAAAAGACTACCCGCCTGACGCATCACGACCACGCCTACAAGCTAAGGGAAAACATCCATTTCTCGACACAATGACCTTGACGAGAAAAATTAGGACCTCAAGGCATGCGAACCCAACACTTTAGGGCGTTTAACCCATGCACCAACACAAACTTACAACACTTGACGACACTCACACAGAAGACCCCACCTCCAGCCCAGTTATCATTCGTTGCTATCCAATAGGTCGCGCTATGATCCCCTCTTCAAGAATCATGTCGTCCCCAGATGATAGACGCGTCAATAACCTTGGCACAACACATCCTATCTGGGCCGAGGACTCTGAATAACCCGACGTGCTAGGAGCCGAATACCAATAAGAAAACCACGCCCTTACCCCAACAACAGGTCAACGAGATGACAGAGGATGATAACAAGGGAAGACACAAGCCAATACATGACTTCTTCAACAACTCAACCCTTTTATCAAGTCTACACTGGTCAATACTTACGATCTAAATTAGTGTTAAAAACAGATCTAAGTTACCTAGTCTAAAATTCAATAGTCAGTGATTTACAACATAACTTAAAATGATATCAAGTTCTATTTTAGATAGTCTAATTTTTACCAATTTAGACAACCACTATATCTCAATTAGCATTAACCACATATCAAATTTTAGCAAGTGAGTACTACTACTAGTAAATAGATTGCAATTTTAATTTAATCCTTAAACAAATCTGATTCGCAAGTCTAAAATTTACAATTTAGACATTATTACAATCAATCTAACATTATCACAATCTCATTTAATCATTAATTAAGATCTAAATGGGCAATTCTAAATTAATCTCAACACCACAATCTAACTAGCAATTCACATCATATAACAACATTAAATACATCAAGGCATAATGCAACAGTGAAACAATTATTATCACATTAAATTACCACATGTTGTCTATCTATACTAAACATACCCAACGAAAGTTGTCTACTAACATTAAAAATAACTGCGGTGAAATGACTATGCCATTTAAGCAGGCTAATTTCCTGTGGTTTTGTGGTTATATAAAAAATAATCGTCAATTCAAAATTTAATGCTATCTTGTTGTTTTAATATTAAATGTTATATCAGGCTATCAATGCACACATGTTATACCTATTGACAATGGGCACAATTAATAACCTTTTAATCATAAATTTCAATCTTAGGGTTGGAAATTGAAGATGCTAGCATATTCTTGGTCGTCCTCTCTAATCAATGGATGAGATTTTCATAAATTAACTTCCGCTCATTTATAAAGAAGTACGTTTATGTGATTACTTTTTCACATTTACTAAATAAGATTAAAAAATTACTTGCTCACCACCAGATTGCCACGTTCAGTGATTAACAAATAATATGTTAAGTTGGCCGCAATTTACTAAATTATTGTTACTGGATGGATAGGTATGGCCGCGTGGGCGTTGGATGCCAATTAAAAAGTTTTACGCGCAGTCATTTTTTTTACGAGTGCGGATGTTTTTGGCCGCGTGGATGTGAACTGAAGTGTTTCAACCTCCAGTCTGTAGATGGATGAGTAGGGAAAACGACTAGATGAATGCTCAAACGTGCTGATTTAGACGCCACGGCTTTCCTGGGCCCTCGAATCAATTACGCTATTTTGAACTTAGAGGGAAGGTGGTCTCCCTGTCGCGTAGAAGAAAAATTAACAAATCTACATCTGGCTTTTCCAAAAACGATAACCAGCAACTCTAGCCGTGTTCTGTCTTCGACGTGATTCAATTGAGAGCGATTGCGGTCATGCTGAATGGAACCCTTTCGACGATCTCCAGCCGCGAGTCGGCTGTGCTAGTAACTATATCCTACCACAATAATTATCGTTTCTAACGAAGAAAAGGAGGAACGTTGTCCAGAATTAGTAAAGCCAAATGAGAACACTCTCAATTAAAGTAAAACGCAGGTAAGGTAAAGATGACAGCGCACTCAACGCAGGCCAATAATACATGAATACGCACTCTTAGAGAGGGTGACCTCGCCAGGTAAGAAGTAACACTCGTGGACTGAACCAAGGAAAGGCGCTGAGCAAAACATAACATAATGGATTTATACAATCGCTGTCATAAAAAATAAAAAGGAAAATCGTTGTACCAATTCAAATCTATGTATTGAAGAAGCTTAAAAAGAAAGCGGTGCCTATCACTGGAGTGTGTCTAACAACGAGAATTATGGGGAACACTAAGGGAAGATAGGTAATTTGTTGACCAAAATGAAATCGGAGAGAGAATTGAGGTCACTACTTTAGCCATAAAAAAAACGTCGACCATCAATTAATCGTTGTCCTTTAATCTCTCTGTCTCTTAAAGTCTGGCTGCCCTTTAATCTAGGAAGAAGTCGTTGTCTAAAGGATATAGGGATGTGCTCTGCTCGAAAAACGGAACCAACAAAATCGCTGCCTGAATTGTAGCTGTCTTGCATCAAGGAGCAGCGGATATATAGAATATATCAGGGATTTAATGAAGTCATTCGTTGTCCAATTTAAATGGAATAATTCAGAATGATTGGTTGTCTCAATAAATTCTTTGTAAAAAGACAATATCCCTGTGTGTTAAAAACCTAAGTTACCCAAGACACTTCGGTACAATAATAATATTGCCATGCATGCCCGTCAGCTGTCAAAAGCATTAAAAAAAACGTAGGTAAAAAGTTAACAACAAAAATGCTAGTTAAATCCCAGTAGTTGAACGTCTAAGGTAGTCAAACGAAAGAGGTAAAACGGGCAGGGTAAAACACATAAGGCATCACTGAAATACAAAAATTTGTTGTACTAGAAGACGGTTGAAGTCTTAGTCGAGATGGATATCGAATCGCTGTCAAGGATTGCTATTGAAGTCCATTAAGAGATGGACTTCTAGCAACCTACGTAGAGTTAAAATTTAAATGGTAAAACAACAATGGTAAGGATATCATGTGGAGGTCGCAGGGTAGGGTAGCCATGGAAAATATCTGGGGTAAATCAATAAATGATAACACTGTCACACTATCAGTCGCAGTCCCTACCCCAAAAATTGCAGTCAATAATGAAACGCAGTTAACCATGAAATGGCAGGCAAATAAAAGGGTGAATCGCAGTCACAACCAGCAGCCAAAACGCAGTCTTAAATTGAAATGGTTCCAATATTGATAAAGGCAAATCGCCAGAGTAACAAGGGGCAGAACGTAGACAAGAAAAAGATAAATTTCACCATCAATCAAGAAATTGTCAGGTCAATTATCTGCATCAAGGCAGAAGACAAAGATCAGCCAAGGACAAAAAACAGAGGTAGACGACTGACAGGAACATTCTTCGCTCGTCAGCCATGCACAAAAAAGCAGGGCGTTGAGATCCATAGGTTTATTAACACCGAAGCGACGACCGTAGATCAGGCTCCTGGACGACTGGACAGGCATGCACTAATGAGCTAGAGGCGAAGGCAAAATAAACTTCAATCATCACAAATCAATAAACCATAGGACAGTCAAGACAGGCATAGATCGAAAGCCTTGGGAAATAAACAACATAGAGCTAAAGTCTAAGGGGAAAATTCCAGTCATCAACTAGAATGCTAAGACAATAATTTTACTTACTCAATTAAACATGCAAAACTAAAAGCATAAATCATACTAACCATCTACAAGGCAGAATATAGGAAGCGTATCGTTGCCCAATCGCCCTCTTTGAGTTGATGTCCCACGCGTTTCGTGCAACTCTTGCTTGCCGATCGATGAGACCTCATCGGTACCTTCCAGCCAATGCTAGGGATACTCTTATTCCCGCTTATCCCCCTGAGCTACAAAGGGGCCACACACACTAATGGGAGAATCATCTAACTCCCATCTCGCCTTGCAAGGCCAAACTACCACTTCTCACCAAGCTGGGTATCCCAACTTCCACAATCTAAGTCAATCAAGTATAAATTTATATAGCGTAACATTACGCATCACAACAGACATGATCATCCTTCTCCTCCCTCCATTATATAGAGTTTTGAAGTCCTTTACTTTCCCAAAATCCCATTTAATTTAAATTTTAATCATTTAATCCATAAAAATCCTCCCCATACAAGTGTCACCCATCCCCTTCATTCCTCCATAAATTAATTTCATTAATTAATTAATTACCCCTATTTCTCTCACTCACCTAAAGGAACTCTTAGAATCGCTCCTAGGTGTCCCCAAATCCCCTTACAAGTTTTAATGACTTTCCCCCTTATTAATTTATTAGCTGAGTTTAAATTAGAAAGTTCTTAAATGCTAGATACCTTACTATGTGAGATTATCTTCTTTTTCCTTGTGTTTCCCCTTTCTTTTTATGTTTCTCGTTTTTTCCTAGTTTCCTAATTATTTTAGCTTTCCCTGTTTCCCTTTTTATTAAACTCAAAAAGGAATGTGCAGAAACTTACCCTTTTTCCCTTTTTCTTTTTAATGATTTTTTTTTAATTAGCATAATATAGTAAAACAATTATTTCCCCTTTTTAAATTTTATCCTAAAAGTTTTTTATAAATCAATTTAATTGCTTACCCCCTTCTTTTCAAAAGATTAATGAAGATTATCATTATTATTTATTTTATATATATATATATATATATATATATATATAGATAGATAAAATTTTATCACTAGTATAATTTAAACCTGGACTTTATTTTCCTAGGTTGGGTGACATTTTATTAGGGGAAAATTTTTAAATCTTCCTTAACATGTTATTCATCCTAAAGCCATCTAGGTTTATCCAATTATTAAATAACAACACGACATTCCCTTCAGGATGCACTAGGTGCTCCAAGGGTGCGAGTCGCCTCTTTCTGTTTCTCTTGCACGACGTTCCCTTCAGGACGCACTACGTGCTCCAAGCGTTCCACTTGCCTCTTTCCATTTTTCTTGTGTGACGTGCCCTTCAGGATGCACCATGTGCTTGAAGGGTTCCACTTGCCTCTTGACTGACTTGGTAGACATCAAAAACCCCTGGAGTCAATACTCTTCCAGGTGATCTTGTGGAAGACTAAGGACCTCTAAAGAATAAGGCCCATGCCTTATCGTGTGCCCCTTAGAATCATCTTGAGCGACTGTCTCAAGAGGCCCTCATGGCATCGTGGGTCCTCTTGAACTAGGTAATCTTTAACTTATAGTTCGAGCCACGACGTGAGTTCTAGTAAGTTGTGTCAGGGTTGTTGTCCACACTTGTCACTCAATATCTTTAGTAGTCGAGCGTGACCCCTCTACTGCACATGTGAGTCTGGTCGAAAAGCTATCGTCAGCCTACATTAGCAATGAATCATGTCAGAAATATATCCCTAATCATAACATCTAATCAGATGCACTAATATCACATATAAAACAATCAAACCCCAATAATTCACTCCTTGACTCGATCCAGATTCCAAGGGGTTCCATCGATGCTTCTGCATCCTCGAGGTCTGAAATCCCACACACTCAGTAAAACCGAGTCAATATCACATGTCTATGTCAATGCAACAAAACAACATGTCATCAATCCATAACGCCTCATAATCATAAATCAAATGCCCAAAAATATATAATTTGAATCACTTGCGAGCAAGTGTCCTCAAAGAATAAGTTTGTTCAGTGTGCGCAAGAGCGAGATGTTACAATGGTTTGGAGGAGCTGGATTATGTCCTCAGTTTTCCCCTAGTATCTCTTTTGGGTTCAGATATGTTTTCCTATATTTTGTTTCTGATTATTAATAATTACTAGTATTTACAACCATAAATGATTATAGACATTCCTTTTCAAATAGATAAAATAGACTTTCTAATAATTATAATCATAAATAACTATAATCATTTCTTTTCAAGTAACTAGAATAGTATTATGGATATAAATTCCTTAAGAAGGATTCTGTCTCTTATTTAATATTGTAACGGCCCCTCCGTTACGACTAGGATAGCAAAGAAAAAAATGTAATTTTTTTTTGCATTAGGAAATTAACATCAATACATAAATCATAGTAGTGCCTAATCAATGACATAATAAACAAATCATTACAAGTGACTCATCATCGTAATCCATAACGACGTAACCAACGCATCAATCAAAATTAGCAACAACACATAATTACACATCATCGTATTAGATAACAACACAAATAAACAAATAACATAAATGGTGACGCAAGATCAACTCATCACAATATAACACAGAGAAACTACCTGGCCAACCTACCCTGCAAGCTTAGGACCTCCAAGACACATAAGCAGCACTCAAGCCCAAAATTCATCTGATCGATTTTGACCATTTAATGTCTCGAGGTTGATGATTGTTCCGAGGAACAATGAGGTGTCTACATCCGACTAACTCAATCAAGTCCAAAAACCAACTAGCTAAATCAACAACATCAATGATAATCAATGATGCAATATTGTTCTAATAACCAATAACACATCACATAAATTCCATGGCGCAAGAGAATTAAATCCTACAATGACATAAGATAAGGAACAATGTAATCAAAATTATTTATTTTCAAGGGGAAAAAGCAAACATCTACTTTACTCCAAGGCACACGATTAGTCAGTTACTGAATTCAACCATAGATAAACATTATTCCAAGGTGTGCAGATGATCTAAATACTTAATTAAACATAAATCAACATCATTACCATGCGTACAATTAATCTAAACACTTAGAAAATCACACATCAACATTGTTACAGTGCGCACGAGTAATTCAACAAGTATAAACATTTATGCATCATCAAGGTCCATTAAGTAACATAATCTAACTACTAGAAATCATGAATCAGTTGTACTTAATGGCGTTGTAACATCCCGCTCTTGCGCACACGTGATTTGACTTATTCTTTGAGGACACTTGCGTGCAAGTGATCCATTTAATTATATGATTGTTTGTTTCTCTTATGGATTATGATGATGTTGTGGATATGATGATATGTTATTTGATAATATATGTATGGACATGTGCTATTGACTAGTTGCTCCTGAGTGTGCATGACTCTTGACGTATTGACAATGTCGATGGCAGCGATGGACCTCCTTGGACTCTGGATCGAGTTAGGGAGTGGACTGTATATGGTCTGAGTATTTTTTTATTTCATATGTAACATATGACTAGTATAACATGAGGTTGTTTATGGATCCTTGAGATGTTTCATTGATGGATGAAGGATGATGATTTATTGCTAACCAGACTCACATTTGGAGGAAAGGGGTCATGTATGCCAACGAGAGATATTAGAGATATTGAGGGAGAGGTGTGGCAGTAACCCTACCACAACCTACTAGCACTCTTATCGTGGCTAAAACTGTAGGTTAACGATTACCTAGTTCGAGAGATCCACATTGTCTTGAGGGAAGATTGAGATAGTCGTTCACGAAGATTCTAAAGGGTATGCAATAAGGAAGGGTCCTTATTTCTTAGAGGCCCTTAGACTCCCACAAGGTCTCCTGATGGATTTTTGACTCCACGAGCTAGATGTCTACCAACATCAGTCAAAAGGCGAGTGGCACCCTGGAAGCACGTAATGCATCTTGAAGGGCATGTCGCATACATGAAACATCGATGAAGACGAGTGACACACTTGGAGCACGTACTACATCTTGAAGGGAACATCACAGCTTTTAACACTGGTGAGTGAATGAACCTAGGTACCTAGAAAACAATATCTCATTTTGACTTGGTCAACCTTAGAATAAATGTTGCATGAGTAAAGTTTAATAATTATAAATTTTCCTTAAAACTTTTTTTACTAAGCCTAGTTGAAATTAGAGCATAGATCTAATTGGGGTATAAGGGATAAAAATAATTAATCAATTAATAAAGGGGGGAATGAAGAAAAATCAAATTTAAAAAATTAAAGAAGAAAGAATTTATAAAAAATTTAATTGTTGTCTATGTGCAAAACTAGTTAATTTAGAACTTAGAGCAAAAGGGGAAATTTAAATACAAAATGAATGTGGAACATAGAAGAGAATCTAGTCTAGAGAACTTTCCAAATTAGAACTCAACTAAGATTTAAGAAAGGTGTCATTCATTAAGGCAATGTGAGGGAATAAAGGGACATCTAGGAGCGTTTTTAGGAACGCTTTTAGGTGGGTGAGGGAAATTGTCGAATTAATTCAATTAACTAATTGAATTTCTGGTGCAACTAAGGGATCGGGTAACAAGTGTACGGGGGATAATTTTTCCTAATTAATTTTTAATAAAATGAATTTAATGTGCAAATGGAAGTGTCACTAAGAATAACTCTATAAAAGAAATGGTAGAGAAGGGGAAAGGATCATGGCTAGTAGGCGTAAGGTTACGTTGTTGGATTTTTCTTCACTGATTTTTCTTGTGGGAGTTGGGATACCCAACTCGAATAGAAAGTGGTAGCTTGACCTTGCGAGGCGAGCTGGGAGCTATATTTCTATGGTTTGTGTGTGTGGTGCCTTTGCGGCTCGGGGGGGATAAGGGGGAAGAAGAGTACCCCAAATGCTTGCTAGGAGGTACCGGTGAGGTCTCAGCGATTAGAAGGTAGGAGCCGAATGGAGCACAACTGCGGGAATATATCTTCTCCTCATCATGGTTGGTTACATTATTTTGTTAAATTTGTTAAATGTATTAAGATTAAATTTTATACTTGTATGGATGGTTATGGTTGTTATCTCTTCAAGAAACTCTCCTAGGCTGTAAGTCGGAGATGCTTGGTAACTTACTCTTTTTGGAAATATTTTCTTTAATAGTTGAAATGGTTTGTGGATCAAGATGAATATCTACGTACTAGACTGTGTGTTCGAGACTGTCTAGGAATATAAAGTCTCACAAGGCCTTCTAGTAATGCAGTCAGACAAGGTTTGATTAAATGTAGGAGGAAACAGCTATTGAACCAGATTATACTTCATACAGACAAGCACAATGGGTTTAATAACCAAAGAAATAACTTATGATCATCAACTTAATCAATCAGCAAATGAGATGACAGTCACATGCAGACTGAATGAGCATCAACAAAGAACCTCACTCATAAGATATCAGAGAAAAGAAGAGAAGATCTGACAAACACCACTGAAAGAAGCTTGTAATTTTCTGTATAATAAGAATAAGTCTGTGATTACAGTAACAACATGGTATCACTCAAAATCGAACCTCTTCTTAGTCTTCAGAATGTATCTTTATAGTTTTTACAAGGTGTTCTCAGAACCTAAAAATGTGGATCAGATCAGCTAAAAATAGTAAGTCAAAATATGATTGCAAAAGATGAGGGATGATCCCCAAAATGAGGTCAATCCCAGATTTCTCTCTTGTTGATTGCTGATGTAGTGTTGGATAACCTCCCAAGGCTGGATGTTGACTCTCCAAGAGAGACAAATTCGAATTGGTTGAGATGA
>ML788450.1:329574-354931 GCA_009831015.1 Picea engelmannii
AACTGAAAACCCGGCTGAGCTCTTTTGAGAACACCTGTGCAGCCCATTTTAAACTCGGAATCTGGAAGTTCAACATTGTTGTTAATGTTTCTTACAAAGAGAGTACGGGCAAGGATAGTATGATTTATAACCTCTTTTACATTGGGGAGGGAAAGATCAAATAAACAATTCCCTGAAGCATTGATGAATGCAGCAACAGATCATCACTGAATGAAGATCTCTTTTAATGATAAGATTTGGAATGATCTATATCCATTTGCAAGGTGGACAAGTGCTGTGTCAGTCAAAGAGAAATGTTGTTCATAATGAGAACATTCAGTGCACAGCAAACAGCTCGTGGAAAACGCCTTTGTCAACTGTTCGCTTGCGCCTTTCACCAGTGCGCGATTCTGTGGAAAACCCCTGTTAGCTGCGGAAAGTATGCACTTTCAACAGCGCACCCTTTTGTAGAAAACACTCCTTAGCTGCGGAAAGTAAACACTTTCAACAACGTGCTACATTATAAAAATCGCTTCGTAGCTGTGGAAAGCATGTACTTTTCACAGCGCGCCACATGCGAACTTGACTGTCGGACCTTTTGAAATACACCGCTTTCAACAACGCATTAACTGATGAAAAGCACGCCTTAACTGTTGAAAGTCGACCCTTTCCACAGCGCACAGTCAACTTTTGTACATTTGTTAGCTGCTGAAAGTGAATTAAGCAAATTTTGAAAAAGAAGACTTCGTGGATCACATTATTTTTTAAGATAAAAACAGAAACCTAAGTTTTGCAACTCAAAAGTGACTTGAAGTTACGACCTATCACCTAAACAAGCAAATAAATCTACCGGTTTATTTGAGGAGTTAACAATGGTATTTTTCCTTTGCACATGTATTGCTACAGTAATTGTGACTGATTGATTAGCATAAATCTTAGTTTATAATTGTACTTTGATAGAAGAGAAGGAAACTCTTATGTATATGTATACACATTGGACTATCTGTTCAGTTAGTGATGGTATTAGATTTAATTTCAAAATTTTGTAAGATTGTATGTTGTCAATTGGATTCCTTGAAAAGTTAAGTATATCAAGTATCGGTTGTAACTGAACTACTATTTCATGATATTGCTCACGCAGAACAATTGGGATTGGTTTTTCGTAAACAGTAGATTGCATCATCTTGAATCCTTGATGCATGGTTAATATATGCTTAAGCCTGATGTCATTCCTTTACCCAACGTAATTATTTATCTCTCTCTCTGCATTTTGCTGCATGTATTTTTCATCGTTCCCTCAGCGCTAATTCTGAAATTTCGCCCAACGATCCAAGGCTTATTACAACGAATCAACCCTTGAATGCTCTGCGTTCTTGATCTTTATTCACTCAGAAAACTCGTTTCTCTTACGCCTTGTGTTTTTCTTTTATTTTTCTGACTCAGGTAGAGTTCTTTCTCTCTAACAACGTTCTTACTTGTTCCATGCCGCTTGTAATCTTAAGTAAATGCACTTTTCGTTTTTTTTACAGTAAATGTATATTTTACCCAGCAATAAATTTTCTCCTCACAGACAATCGTGTTTACGCCGTAAATTCATCTTTTACCCAACTTTTCGTTTTTCTTTTCTCAGAGGAACTTCGTTTTTATACGGTAACTCGTTTTTCATTGCCCATCCATTCGATTCTACCCAGATTCGTTCTCAGTTTTTGCACTGAAAAAGGGCCTCTCCCTGGCACCTTTCGCTTGAACGTTTACCTCTATGAAACCCTTTGGGATTTCCTCTACCCTCGCTGGAAGGAGGAGGGCCAGTACTACGTCTGCGCACCATTAATATTGCCCGCATGAATCTCTCCTCCCTGGGTTTTTATTTCAGCGTTTTGTTTTCCTTTAAAAAGGAGGCAGCATATCCTTTAGTGTAGCTGCGCCTTCCCGAAATTTAGCTCTGCCTATTGGTCGAAATTACCCAGCGCATCACCATCTTTGGGCACCATTTCTCTGTGGTTGCGCATGCCAGAGAGTCTAACCCGTGGACTCTCTCTTCTATTTCTCCTTGCGTTGGGACGAGTGAGGAGTTGACAGTGGGTTTCCCTGGTTGCACTATGAATGAATCTGGGTGTGTTTGCCCTATATAATAGTTTTTGTCCTCTTCCCGCAGTAATTGGTCTATAACCCGAAAAAAATGGATTAACTGGCATTGCACGACTTTCCTAGGGACTCACATATTTCATCTATTTCTTTTTAGTCCTGATCTAACGACAATAGAATTCATGATGTTACTTAATTTACTTTCCCAACAATGTTCTTCGTACTATAATGTAATCTTAACATATATAGATTATTCCGTAAGTACATTATTATATGTATAATACTAGGTCTATACTTTTATTAACGAATGCATGGTCATAAGAACCGAATACTCAACATATGGAATATTCAAGCGCAGACAATGCGTATTAGTGAAGAGGTTTCACAAGTGACTAGTGATCACTTAAGCCTAGTCGAGTCTAGGATACGCTCGACATTATAATTGAAAGAGACCTAGTACTCTAATGGTAATACCCCATTTCCGGATTCGATTTTCGGTTAGGTTGCAGAGTTATTTCTTCAGCCGGTTGGTTTAATGATAAAGCGTGCGTCTTGTAAACACAAAATTAGAGTTCGATTCTATAAATTGTCATGTTATCATTAACAGATAGAACAAGGTTTAAAGGCAAGACTACGTGGTGTCGAGTGGTTAGATTACACTTTATCCAAGATACAGGGTGTAACTCAATGGTAGAGTAATGAGCTCATAAGTCATAGGTTGAGTACTATCATTCTCAAGATATATATTAGTATTGTAGGACATGCAACTTGAGGTGTGGGAACACCATTTGCTCATGGTCTGAGTTCAGGTTCGAGTCCTTCTATGTCCAACTAATTAAGATTAATTATTCTAGTTAGTATGCTCTTAGAGGTAAGATTAGCCCTGTGAATATTTCTATTAAAGTCCCTTGTAGAAATAAAGAACCCAATGTTTAAGCATTATAAAGCAATGGATGGTGTAGTGCACAATACTCACAACGAGTGTGCGTAGTTTTATTCAGATCCATTAAAATGATTTAACTACTGGACCTTGAGTGTAATTCCATTAGCTTTTAATGAGTCCTAAAAAATGATTTTATTGATAGATGTTAGAGTATGATTCCTTTTGTTTTAATGAGTTCCATTAAATGAATTAATTATTCGTTAACTCGGTATGATTCCATTGTTCTTCTCAAAGGATTTAATGATGGATACCTTCATGAGGGTTAGATCTTAGACTTGTCGCAAATAAAAAGTAATGAATATGTTTACCCTACATCATTGAGTTAGCTGCGATTGATATTAGAATGCCTTCGTTTATGGATTTCAATTAATGCATGACAATTAGAGATTTTTAGACTTCTTGCGCATTTGGATTTTGGTTTAGATCTCAGAATTATTGCCCCTTGGAAACATGTTGATTCATGATCATAGATCCTAGACCTTTGCGTGTAATGGACATGATGTAATGAATGGTTGTTGGATAGCAAATTTTGCGCAAAATGGAAGTCATGCGATTGATGGATAGATTGAGTACTCGTTTGTGTATTAATTTAATTAAGCGCCATGTTATATTATAGCTAGGTGTGGATGAACATGTGTATAGTTACTTAGGTGCCTTAAAAGTTTATTGAATATTTACCCTGCGTCGTTGACTATGCTGTGGTTTAAATAATTAGATTTCTTGCACATTGGAATACTGATGAATGTAAACTTATTCAATTAATAGATTATTGGCGCTCATTGAATGTTTATGATGTGTGATTCGTCATCTGATTAGTTTTCCCTTGTGCCTTGATTTATTAATCGATGTATTTTTCCCAACGCAAAAAAAAAATAAAAAATTACCCCTTGTATGTCACTTGTTTGGCGTAACCGCGAGGCCATTACATATGGTATCATAGTGGGTTCAACCCTGCAACTGTGGATAGTCACGCCTTCAATTGATTTTAACCATTGATTAATAACTTAGCGCTAATTAAAATTTAACCTATCCATGCATTAATCACGGTTAGAGGACATCGCAGAGATTTACAACATGGTGCTCAAGAAGGAGGTGTGATGCCTCCAGAAGTGACCTCGCCATATGAGTCTAACCGTAAGGGGGAAGAAGAATTCCTTGGGTAGGAGTTAATTATTGTAAGGGATGTGGCTGGTTTGACAAGGTGCTTCCGGGGAAATGTTAGAGGCCTTGACTAACTGTTTGTATTGAGATAAGGCCAGGGTGCTTGTACCCCTAAGGGTCCACCATGTGTCCCAGCGAGTACTGGTCGAATTCACGGAAAAATATAGAAGATTAAGTTCCCGAGTTCACGAGTGCCATGAATGGCTCATTCTTCGAGGCACGGTTGGAGAATAAGACGATGTACTTTGTGCTTCATGGTTACGACCTCCAAAATGAAGGTTTTCATATGCGGTATTTAGCTAAAGGGTAGCACTCTTATATGGTTGAAGACGCTCTACCTCAGCCAAAGATGGTTGTCGAAGATGTGTTAAGGGGACGGTTCAAGGAACGACTTTGGGTGAAGTAATTGTTAGAGGAATTCAATGAGTGGCAGCTCGATCAGTTCAATGCCTTATGACAGGGTAGTCGTACGGTGCATGAGTATGAGGCATGTTTTATGGAGCTACTTTGGTATGCCTCGCATTTGAACACAAAGAAGATGGATATCAACAAGTTCATGTTCATCCTTAACTCTAATTTTCGTGCTAAGATGAGGACCCTAATGCCTTAGACGTTGCACGATGCAGTACAGAAGGCCCTCCTAGTTGAGGAAGATCTTATCAGTGGGGTTCAGGGAAGGACTCTTGCGAGACCAATGAGATAAGCGACGTCTGGTGTACGACATCCTGAGACTCAAACTAGAATTTATTCAAGTTATCAGAACACGCCAAGAGGATCCGCATTCACAAGACCTCAATGACTGGCTCCCCAGTGGGGAATCCCTATAGGGGACTACCACATCAACATAAGCAGCGTTTAGGCCTATTCAACGGAACAAACCAGGGTTTCAGGATGGTGGGCCAATGACTACTAATTTGGGGACTTGTAGTACTTGACCGAAGACCAGGTTTTGAACATGTGGATAGCCACATCACTAGTGCAGCTTTACGGATGAGAGGGCCCGAACAGGCAGATCAACAAGACCCACTACAGTTAGATATTTCAGCAAGGCCCATAGGATTCACGCCATAGTGAATAACTGCTAGGATGAGCACCAGTCCAATGTGCTCGAGATGTCAGGCACAATCACAAACCAAACTTGGGTTGGGATAGAACTGACTACTACATAAGAACTTGCTTAAGGATGAAAGTTATATGCATTCTTAGTGTTGAACGTTAAGGGCATGGAGGAAGGATTAGGAAACCTTCCAGTAGTCCGAGAATTTGCAGATGTATTCCTAGAGGAGTTACCAGATAAGTTACCATGGTTTCCTCTTGAGAGGGAATTGGAATTTACCATCGACCTAAAACTAAGAACTGAAACGATGGAAAGAACACCTTATCGGATGTCGACCCTTGAGTTACAGGGGTTGAAAATGCAAGTGAAGGACTTCCTAGATCTAGGACTTATACATCCAAGAGTGTCACCTTGGGGTGAACCTGTTGTTTTCATACGGAATAAGGATGGGTCATGGAGACTCTGCATAGACTATCGTCAACTGAACAAGGCAATGATCAGGAACCAATATCCATTGCCAAGAACATATGATCAGTTTGATTAGATGAAAGGCACGATGGTGTTTTCGAAGATTGAAAGGAGATCAAGTTATCACCAGTTACGGATCAAGGAGGAATACATTCCTAAGACCACATTCAAGATGCGTTTGAGACATTACGAGTTTACCATTTTACTGACATACACGCTAGGGGTATTCATGAGTTGGATGAATGGGGTATTTCGTGAATGCTAGGACAAGTTTTCTCAAGTATTCATGGACGAAAATTTGATATATTCTTGGATGACGGAAGAACTTGATGAACTTTGTTCTTGGTACTACATCATTATTTGAGAAAAAAAGTTAGGAGGGAAATTGTCGAAATTCTCCTTTATCAACCGAGGATTCATCAATTGGGGTATGTTATCTCCGATGAAGGTATTGTTGTGGAGCTAGCGAAGGTAGAGGCTATTAGGGAATGGCCTGTGTCAATTAGTGTACCATAAGTAAGTAGTTTCATGGGTTTAGTTGGATATTATCGACAGTTCGTAGAAGGTTTTTGAAGATAACAAATCTGACCACGAAAATCCATAAGAAAAATAAGAAGTTGTGTGGACCGAGAATGTGTAGAAGCATCTCGAAGGCTAAAGCAACAGTTGACAACAACACTGATACTAAAAATACTCGATAGGGACGAGGAGTTCTTGGTATGCGCAGGTGCATACAACGAAGTTTTAGGCTGAATCTTGATGCAAGGTGGTCGAGTGATCATTTACGTCTCAAGGAAATTGAGAAGGCATGATGAGGACTACGCTACACATGATTTGGAATTATTGGCCATTGTCTATGCCTTCAGAGTGTGGAGACACTTCCTGATTGGACGAAATTTTGAACTAAAAATAGACCACTATGGTTTGCAACACATTTTACGCAAATTGGCTCAAACGCGCAAGAAAGGTGTTGGTTAGAAATTCTTAGTGAGTATTATTTGATATTACATACATAAAAGGAACAAATAACAGAGTGACAAATGTGTGAGTCAGAGACCATGCATATTTTCGGTGATATCTCTTCAAACAAATCTACATGAAAATATTCTAACTAGAGCACGACGATGACAAATATAAAGAGGTTAGCGAAGTTTTCGAGAAAGACACCATATTGGTACCAAAATTTGAGGGATTTACTGTGGACAATGATGGATTAGTGAGATACAATAACCAGATTTACGTACCAACCAATGATGAAATGAGAATTTTGATATTAAACGAAGTTCATAGAGCAGTGTACATGGCTCATCCTAGAGTCATGAAGATGAGGGCAGACCTTAAACCCTTATTCTTCTGGAAGGGAATGAAGGAAGACCTAGTCAACTACGTGGCGATATTTCTATAATTTTAGCAAGTGAAGATTGAACATAGACAACTGATTGGATTAATACAACCAAATGCTATTCCAGAATCAAAATCGTAGGTCATTTCTATGTAATTCATTGTTGGATTGTCATTGACGACAAGGAGGCATGACTCGATTATCATGGTAGTTGACACTCTAACGAAGAGTGCACATTCTATCCCTATGCATATGACATATCAGACACCAAACATAGCTAGATTTTTTCATCGATATAGTGAGATTGCATGGCATGCCTAAGAGGATCATATTTGATCGAGGATCGGTGTTTACATGACTATTTTTTACTAGATCACAAGAGGCCTTGGGAACCCAACTTAACTTTAGTACCGCATATCACCCGAAGAAAAATGAGAAGACAGAAAGAACAAACCAAATATTGGAATATTTGTTGCACAAGTACATGATGGACCAATAGAAGTGTTGGGAACAGTTATAGCCATTGTTAGAGTGTGTATACACCAAACAACTATCAAAACACCATGGAGATGGTTTTGTTTGAGTTTCTTTATGGGAGACCATGTTAGACACCTTTGATTTGGGATCAGCTTGAGGATAGAGTTGTGGTAGGACTAGAAGAGATCCAATAAATGGAAGAGAAAATGAAAATGATAAGAAAAAGGATCAAGGAAGTGCATGATCGGCATAAGATTTATGTTGATGCGCATCACACTGACCGTAGTTATGAAGTTGGTGATCAATTCTTCTTGTGGGTGAAACCTCACATGAGATTGATCTTGTTTGGAAGGGGTCACGGGTGCTAAAATCTCTCCTAGGTTCATGGTACCTTTCAAGGTTGTTGAAAGGAAGGGACCCATATCCTATTGAATAGAATTTCCTAATTCTTTTAGGTGTATGCATGATTTTTTTCATGTATCTGTCTTGGGACATTATGTTAGTGATCCTACACATGTGATTTACATGAGTTCTTTGTAGGTATGAGACGAGGGTGCACTCACGGCAGATCCAATCCACATTTTTTACAATCACATTCGACAACTACAATGTTGAACAATCGATCAGGTCACAGTCTAGTGGGACAACTATAGTTCACACTCAGCTACCTAGGAGGACGCATATGATATGGGTTAGCAGTTTAATTTTTTGTTTGATAGCTAGACATTTAGATATTGTCAGATCCTTTATTTTATGCACTTATATACTGTGAAATTTCATGGTAGAGTTTAAAACAAGAGGGGGTATATGTAACATCCTGCTATTGCACACACATGATTTGACTTATTATTTGAGGACACTTGTGTGCAAGTGATATGGTTCATTATATGATTGTTTGTTTCGCTTATGAATTATGATGATTTTGTGGATATGATGATATGTTGTTTGATTATATATGTATCGACGTGTGATATTGACTGGTTTCTCCTAAGTGTGCAAGAATCTTGATAGATTGAGAATGTCGATGGCATCGGTTGACCTCCTTGCAATCTGGATCGAGTCAGGTAGTGGACTATATATGGTTTGAGTATTTTGTTATTGCATATGTGACATATGACTGATATAATATGAGGTTGTTTATGGATCGCTGACATGTTTCATTTATGGATGACGGATGAATATTTCTTGTTAATCACACTCACATTTGGAGTAAAGGGGTCATGCATGACAACCAGAGATATTTAGGGAGAGGTGTGGTATCAACCCTGCCACAACTTACTAGCACTCTCGTTGTGGCTCAAATTGTAGGTTAATGATTACTTAGTTTGAGAGATCCACGATGCTGTGAGGGCATACTGAGACAGTCGCTCAAGAATATTATATGGGGCACACAATAAGGTAGGATCCTTATTTCTTAGAGGCCCTTAGTCTCCCACAAGGTCTCCTAATGGAGTATTGACTCCAAGGGTTGCACGTCTACCAACATCATTCAAAAGGTGAGTGGCACCGTTGGAGCACATAGTGCGTCTTGAAGGGCACGTCACATAAATGAAACATTAATGAAGGCGAGTGGCACCCTTGGAGAAAGTAGTGCGTCTTGAAGGTCATGTCATGGTTTTTAACCCTAGTGAGTCAATGAACATAGGTACCTAAAAAACAATATCTCATTTTGAATTGGTTAGCCTTAGAATAAATGTTGCATGAGTAAAGTTTACTAATTATAAAATTTCCCTTAAAAAGAATTTTGCTAAGCCTAGTTGAAATTAGAGCATAGATCTAATTTGGGTATAAGTAATAAAACTAATTAATTAATTAATAAAGGGGGAGATGAAGAAAAATCAAATTTAAAAAATTAAAGGAGAAACAATTTATCAAAAATTTAATTGTTGGCTATGTGCAAAACTTGCTAATTTAGAACTTAGACCAAGAGAGGAAATTTAAATACAAAATGAATGTGGAACATACAAGGGAATCTAGTCTAGAGAACATTCCAAATTAGAACTCAACTAAGATTTAAGAAAGCCGTTAGTAATTAAGGGAATGTGAGGGAATAAAGGGACATCTAGGACCATTTTTAGGAATGCTTTTAGGTGGGTGAGAGAAATTCAAATATATATATATATATATATATATATTAATTTTTTTTATCACTGGCGGAATCAGCATCTGCGTCGGTCTCGTACTCGCATGACACAGGGTCGATTCTGACTGCTAGCATTATAACCTCCAGGTGCCTATGTATACCCCTTTCATAAGAACACCTAAATTAGGGGTAATGGACCCAAGTTTGTTTGATGTAAATATGGTTCATTATTGTCTTGTCATGGTTGATAATAATTATAAATGGATGAACTCCAAAGTGGTCCCCTTATGGTGAAAGCCCTCATGGGAAGATGCTTTGCGGATTGAGTTATCCTAGAAGTATGGTTATAGAACCCATTATTATTTGTGGAATAATGAGATGAAGGTTAGTGAATTTTTTAGTGAAACTATCCTAGATGGATAGTGCTTGTCATTCCATTTTCAGTGATATGTGGAACGTCACATAACTCTTCAAGGTTAGAGAGTTATGGCCATGAGAAGTTGAAGAACCCAAGTTTGGGTAATGGACCCAAGTTTGTTTGATGGATAATGGTATGAGTTTTAATATATATGCAGGTAATAATATTATATATGGATATTACATGTCATTCCATTTTTGTTTGTATGTGGATCGTCACGTAAATCCTCATGGTTTGAGATTTATGGCCTTATGAAGTTGGAGGACCCTCATATGTCATCTAGAAGCCCCAAAAGGTCAAGGTAGTCAAAGTGGTTTAAGAGATTTTAGAAGGTAAATAATAAAGTGAAATGATGAGTGTACTATAATTCAAAGTGAATACAAATTAATTATTTAAATAATAAATTTAATGGAGAAATTAGAAGTGGGTTAACCCTAAAATAAGGAAAGTGGGAAAAGTGACCTAGAAGATGTTTTCAAGGAAGCTACTTGGAGAGTATAAATAAGAGGCAAGGCTCTTATATTTCATATCAAACTTGAGCATATTGAATATGTATAGGTTTCTAAGGTAACCAAAGTATATCTAAGATGAATTTTTGAGGGAAGGTGAAGAAAAGAAGGCCAAAATTCAAGGAAGGATAAATTCTTTTGATGATGCTTTCTAAGGTATGTTATTTACATCTCATCTCACCATTTTTGAAATCACTTTTTTTCTAGAATGCTTCAGATCGTGAAATTTCTATGCCATTGAGGAAACATATCCAAGTATCCCTGGTAAAATATTCAACTTGTGGGTCATTTTATTTTTGGATTTATACTCCGTGGAAAATAGGGTTTGTGGCTAGTCTTGAAACTAGTCTAAAACAATTGTTTTGGGTAAACTCGTCATAACGTCTTCATAAAAAATCCAAATTCATTAATACAAAATGTGTTGGTTAGATTATATTCTATGGTATGCTTTGTAATAGTTTCATATCGATTGAACAAATATTCCATGTGGGGCACGCTCTACAATGTTGCTCTCTAGAATAAGCCAAAATTCAACAAGGTATGTCATTTTTGGTTTAACTCCTTTTCTGAGAGGTTCCAAGTAGTGAAACATGGAGGAATTGCATAAAAAACACTGAATAACATTGTGTATGAGTTTCATATCTTTATTCATTACAGGTACAAAGTTATGATTGTTTCAAGTTAGGGTTGTTGACTAATCCAAAACTAGTCATGTGAGACTAAAGAAAAGTTTGATGAAAATGCTAGTCTCTTTTTGTTAAAGTTAAGAAAGTTTTGTAGGTATGTGATCATATACACCAGGTCTATTATAGAGTTACAAATCATATTTGGATGATGAAATTTATGAGGGATTTTGGTTAAGGTACATGTTGTGTACATGGTTGAGACAAGTAGTTGATGAGTTGGCACATACATGAGGTGTATAGTTGATGAGGTTAGTACATAGTGATGAGTCATAGTTGATGAGTCGTTGAAACATGATTGGTACATACTTAGTACATGGTTGGTTGCACTTGTTTATGGTACAGATTGATGCATGGTTTAGGTTTATTAGTACAGGTTTACAACGATATATCTCACAGTGATAATGTGACAATGGTTTCATCATTCTACTTATATTTTAGGGTAGTTGGACGGGGAAAGGAAAGGTGGTTGAATCCACCTTCCAGTTGTAGTCAGAGAACATAGGGGGTTGTAGCCTCCTTCTGGTTGTAGCCATAGAATTGGGGAGTTGGAGCTTACCTTAGGTTGTAGATTGAGAAACTAGGGGGTTGGAGCCTCCTTCCAGTTGTAGCTGGAAAATAAAGAAAGTTGGTGCTTCCAATGAATATAATTCTTCAAGACATATAAGAAAAATCATTCTGTGGTTTTCTCCCGCTTTGGGTTTCCACGTAAAAGGCTGGTGTTTTGTGTATGTGTATGATTGTTCATTTTTTCATTGTTCATTATTGGATGATAATTCTACATTGATATAAAACTTGGATTATTTGGTTTAGAAAGGATTATAATTGATATATTATTGATTCATCCCCATCTCAGTTATCCAACAATTGGTATCAGAGAAGGTTCCTTCAAAAATTCATTTAACCACTAAAAGGTAGATCATGGAGAGAAATAAATTGTACAAAAATGTAATACCACAGTTTGATGGGCATAAGTATGATTTTTGGAGCATAAGGATGAAGACATATATATAGGAACAAAGATTTGAAATTTGGCAATCAATTGTAGATGGATACATAGTACCAAAAGTTCCACCAACAAATGGAAAAGCAGTGAAACTTAGTCAGAATAATTCCAATTCTACAAATGCACTTCTGAAAGGACTCAGTGAAATGATATTCACCAAAGTTGCACATTGTAAATCCGCTAAAGTTATTTGGGACAAGCTTCGAAATATTTATGAAAGAGATGCAAAAGTCAAAGCAAAAAAGATTCAAACTTACAGAGGTCGGTTCAAACAACTAAAGATGAAGGAATATGAGAATATTGTAGCCTAATTCTTATGAGTCGATGAAATAGTGAATGCAATCATAGGATTGAGAGAAGAAATTGAAGAATCTGTAATTGTTCAAAAGGTACCAATATCTCTTCCTTTGAGATTTGAGCCTAAGATATTAGCACTAGAAGAAATATTAGATCTAAACTCAATAAGGATGAACAAACTTCATGGAATCTTCACAACATATGAAATGAGAATTGAACAAGAAAATCCAGATGTAAAAGAAGCAACTTTCAAAGGATCCAAAAGACCAAAGAAAAAGGAAAAGAAACAAGAAGAACATAGTAGCAACAATGATGTCTCGGAACATAATGAAGAAGTGGCCAACTTCGTCAAAAGACTGAACAAGGGAACCAATGATAGGTATAGAGGTAAGGTTCCTTTAATTTTTTTAATTGTGATGGTATTGGTCATTTTGCTAACAAATTTCCTCATAAGAAAAAGATAAATGATAAAGGTTACTTAAAAGGCAAACAAACATATAAAGGAAAAATAACTACAAAGAATGTTTTCAAGAAAATGTTATGCACCAAAGAAGACACCTCATCATCAGATGAAGATGAAATAAGTGACAGTGAGACAAGAAGAGTTATATTCATGGTAGTATAAGAATATGATAAAGAAGACTTCAAAGAACAATATGAAGAAGCTGAAGAAGAATATGAATAAGTCGAAGAAGAAATTGAAGAGGCAGAAGTTGACTACCAAGAATAATTGATGTGTGTCATAGAAGTTATCAGAAGAGAAAAGAAGAAAAACAAGAAACTACAAGTGAAACTAGACAATAAAGAAGACACTCAAGAACTAGAACAAATGATCACAAATTTGAAGGTTCAAATAGAAGAAGATAAAAGAATTGAAGAAGCACTCAAAGAACAACTAGAAGAAAAGGACAAGATCATTGAAAATTTGGAAGCATATATTGTCACATTAAGAAAATATATTCAAAATAAAAATATGCAGAATAGCTCAAAAGTTTTGGATGACATTATCATCAGTCAAAAACCTCATCGCGACAAGTCTGGACTTGGATACAATCAGACAGAAAAGGGATCAATCTCTAAAACAACAGAGAAAGAAACATATCCAAAAATCTATGCAGAAACAATCAAAGGGGATAGGAATATATACAAGAAATATTACAAGGACACTCATCCATGGAGAAGATTCAGATTTCAGAATCAACAACAGACAAATAGGGCTCAAGAAGAATAAGGATTCCTAAGAGCACCTCCTTTCAGAAGATATTCAACTCCTAGGTATCAATATATATTTTTTGGTTTTTTTTATGCATGTAATAATTTTGGACAGAAAGTTGTGAATTGCAGAGCTAACAACAGGAACATAAACAACTTTGAAAGTCATACACAAAAGAGTTATCCAAGAAGGCCTAGTGAAACATAAAGAACAAGTTACAACAAGTTTGAATCTTTGAGCACTGAAGTGGAATGTTACAAATGTAACAAATTTAGACACATGGACAAAGATTACAGAATGACAGTACCGCCTAGAGAACCTTAACAAAATAACAATAGTCACAGACAGGAACCTTAGAAAAGGACATGGATAAGAAAGAAAAATAAATATAGCAATGAAGAATGCACACTCGCTCTACAAGATAAGAATAAGAAAACGTGGTTGGTATGTTGACAATGGTTGTTCAAAACACATGATAGGTGATAGAGACAGGTTTCTTACATTAAGAAAGGAAAGAGATGGACCAGTCTCCTTCGAAAATGATGATTCAACTAAAATCATTGGAAAATGCAAAGTCGGAATTGGGAACAAGAATACAAAGGCATAAAATGTTCTATTAGTAGAATATATGAAACATAATCTTCTAAGTGTGATTCAAATGTGTGACCAAGGTCATAAAGTTACTTTCGATTCACAAAAGTGCGAGATAAGAAAATAAGGTTCAGTAAAATTGATTTCTATAGCTACAAGAACTTCATGCAACATATATGTGTTAAGTGAAATTGGAAATGAAAAGTGTTCTCTAGGAAAGGAATATGAAAGTTGGATATGGCGCAGAAGAATGGGTCACATACATTTTGATAACCTTGTCAAAATCAGCAAAAGAGAAGCAGTCATAGAAATGCCCCAGATCACGAAACCAACCAACACTTTATGCAAGCATTGTCAACAAGGAAAGAAAACAAAGACCAGGATCAAATCAAAGAAATATTCAATGACAAGACCACTGAAAATTGTGCACAATGATCTATTTGGACTAACTACAACAAAGGGTTTAAAAGGTGAGAAATACTTTATGTTATTAGTTTATGATTATACAAGAATGACTGCAGTTTGATTTCTCAAGAATAAGTCTGAAGCTTTTGAAAAATTTAAGATTTACAAGGAAATGGTTGAAAATCAAATGGATTCAAAAATCAAATGCTTGAGATCTGATAATGGAGGAGAGTTCAGTTTAAAGAAATTTATGGAATACTGCAATAGTCATGGAATAAAAAAGAAATTCTTTGTTGCTAGGACACCTCAACAGAATGGAGTTGTTGAAAGAAAGAACAAGACAACACAAGAAATGGCTCGAACAATGCTAATGGATTCCAAATTGACGGATATATTTTGGACACAGGATGTGGATGTAACAGTTCACATTCAAAATAGATTAATGCTCAGAAACAACACTGACAAAACTTCCTACAATATATGGAAAGGAAGACCAACAAATGTGAAGCACTTCAGAGTTTTTGGAAGAAAATGCTACATCAAAAGAGAAGATGGCAGAACGGAAAAGTTTGACTGTCATGTGGAAAAGTGAGTACTTGTTGGTTACTCAAGTACAAGGAAATCATACAAGTGTCACAATATGATGTTAAACAAAGTTGTGGAAAGCATCAATATAACAATTTATGAAATAGGTAGACCAGAATCAAAGGAAGAAGAAAATAAATCAATGGAACCTCCTTTTGAAAAGGAAACAAAAGATGAAAAATAAGTAGAAGAGGAATATGAATATAATCCAACAGAATCATAAGAGCAAGTTCAACAAGTGTATCCAAAGACACCTAACAGATGAGTACAAAATAATTATCCTTCAGATCAAATTATTGAAAACAAAGATGCAAGAGTTGAGACTAGAAGAAGAATCCGTTCACCAGAACAAACACACATAGTACTCTTATCTAAAATTGAACAAAAATGTTTTGAAGAAGCCATCAATGATGATTTTTGGAATAAGGCAATCGATGAAGAATTGGATCAAATAGAGAAAAATGACACTTGCGGATTAGTTCCAAGACCAAAGAATAATAATGTGATGGACACAAAATGGGTTTTCAGGAATAAATTGAATGAAGATGGACATGTTACAAGGAACAAATCTAGATTGGTACGTAAAGGATATGCATAGATTGAAGGAATCAACTTTGAAGAGATGTTTTTCTCAGTTGCCAGAATGGAAACAAACTACTTGATTTTATCTTACGCATACTCCAAAAATATTAAAGTGTATCAGATGGACACAAAATCATCTTTTTTGAATGGGAAACTTGAAGAAGAAGTCTACATTGAACAACTAGAAGGATTTCAATTGTTAGAGAATGAAAACTATGTGTGCAAATTAGATAAGGCCTTGTATGGTCTAAAACAGGCTCCTAGAGCATGGTACTCTAGACTGGATAAATATCTACAGCAGGTAGAGTTCAGAAAAGGAAGTGAAAACAACAACCTCTACATCAAGGTAAGTCAAGGTAATATTTTATTAATTGAAGTTTATGTTGATGATATTATTTTTGGTAGTGATGATGACAGGTTAAGCCAAAAATTTGCAAATGATATGCATAATGAATTTGAAATGTCATTACTTGGAGAACTATCCTTCTTTCTGGGAATTAAGATACATAAAAGCAACCAAGGAATTTTTATTTCTCAAACCAAGTATATCAGAGAAATGTTAAAGAGGTTTAGAATGGAATATTGCAAACCAATTATCACTCCCATGCAAACCAGTTGCAAATTAAGCAAAGTTGATGATTCAAAGTCTATAGATAAGAGGAAATATAGGTCAATGATTGGCAGTCTACTATATGTGACAACATCCAGACTAGATATAATGCAGGAATCACATGTATTAGAAATGAAGAGAATTTTTTAGGTATCTCAAAGGAACATAAGAGTTTGGATTATGCTATCCAAAAGGAAAGGATCTATATCTTATTTCCTACATAGATGCAGATTAGGTAAGTTGTATTGATGACCAACAAAGCACCAATGGAGCAAGAGTCTACTTGGGTGAGTGTTTAGTATCATGGTTAAGCAAGAAACAATCATCATTATCTCTATCTACAGTCGAGGAAGAGTATATTGTAGCAACATCATGTTGTACACAGGTTCTTTGGATGAAACAAACTTTGACAAATATACAGGTTGAGTATGATGAGACCATTCCAATATATTGTGATAATACAAGCACCATCAGTATGTCAAAGAACTCGTTGATGCACTCCAAGACAAAGAACATTCCAATCAAGTATCACTTTCTACGAGAGAAATTTGTAGAAAATAACATTAGAGTTGAGTATGTGGGCCCAAAAGAACAAGTGGTAGACATTTTTACAAAACCACTTCCACGAGAAGCCTTTGAGTATCTTCGCTAGAGACTCAGAGTTATTTCTACTCCAAAATAAATTATTTTGAATTCTTATCTTATATGTCTTAGATGTACATGAGGAAACACCATAAAGATGACAGTTCAGTCAGGGGGATTAGCCCCATATGGAAATATACCTTTGACATTAATGACAAAGGGGGACATGTTCATCAGATGCAGAGGACAGAGGCATAGTTCTAGGGGGAGAAATGGTTACAGAGACGCAGAGGATAGAGGCATGTTTCTAGGAGAACCATGAGTGATATGAATTCAGTATTGCATGACATAATTTTAGTTTTGCATCAGAGTGTTGCCATCAATTTCAAAGGGGGAGATTGTTGATTAACGTTTGTTTTCATTGATGTCAACCCTTGAAGAAAGCCCAGTAGCACAAAGGTTTGGGTAATAGACCCATTTTTTTTTATGTAAAGATGACTCATTATTTTCTTATCATGGTTTATAATAAGTATAAATGGATGAACTCCAAAGTGGTCCCCTTATGGTGAAATCCCTCACAGGAAGACGCTTTGTGGGTTGAGTTATCATAGAAGTATGGTTAGAGAACCCATGATTATTTGTGGAATAATGAGATGAAGGTCAATGAATTTGTCAATGAAACTATCCTATAAGGTCAGTGAATTTGTCAATGAAACATCACATAAGTTGGAGAACCTAGGTTTGGGTAATGGACCCAAGTTGGTTTGACCGATAATGGTATGAGTTCTAATATATTTGCAGGCAATACTATTCTATATGGAGAATACATTTCATTCCATTTCTGGTGGTATGTGGATCGTCACATAACTCCTCACGGTTTGAGATTTATGGCCTTACGAAGTTGGAGGACCCTCATATTTTATCTAGAAGCCCCAAAAGGTCAAAGTAGTCAAAGTGGTTTAAGAGATTTTAGAAATTAAATAATAAAGTGAAGTAATGAGTGTACTATAATTCAAAGTGAATATAAATGAATTATTTAAATAATAAATTTAATGGAGAAATTAGAAGTGGGTTAACCCTAAAATAAGGAAAGTGGGCAAGGTGACCTAGAAAATGTTTTTAAGGAAGCTATTGGAGAGTATAAATAAGAGGCAAGGCTCTCTCATTTCATATCACATTTGAGAATATTGAATATATATAGGTGTCTAAGGTAACCAAAGGATATCTAAGATGAATTTCTGAGGGAAGGTGAAGAAAAGAAGGCCAGAATTCAAGGAAGGATAAATTATTTTGATGGTGCTTTCTAAGGTATGTTATTTACCAGTCATCTCACCATTTTCTCAATAAATGTTTTTATAGAATGATTCAGACTAGAAAATGTCTATGCCATTGATTAAACATATCCAAGTATCTTTGGTAAAAAATTCATCTTGTGGGTTATTTTATTTTTGGAGTTACACTCTGTGGAAAACAGGGTTTGTGGCTAGTCCTGAAACTAGTCTAAAACAGGTGTTTCGTTTAAAAATGTCATAAATTATTCATAACAGATCCAAATTTAGTACGACCAATTTTTTTGGTTATATTATAGTCTGTAGTATGTTGTTTAAGAGTTTCATATAGATTCAACAAATATTCTGTGTGGGGCACACTCTACAAGGTCGCTCTCTAGAATAAGCCAGAATTCAGCAAGGTATGTCATTTTTACTATAACTCCTTTTGTGAGAGGTTCCAAGTAGTGAAACATGGAGGAATTGCATAAAACACACTCAAGAACATTGTGTATCAATTTCATATATTTATTCATTACAGGTACAAAGTTATGATTATTTCAAGTTAGAGTTGTTGACTAATCAAAAAGTAGTCATGTAAGACTAAAGAAAAGTTTGATGAAAATGCTAGTCTCTTGTTGTTAAAGTTAAGGAAGGTTTGCAGGTATGTGATCATATACATCAAGTCTATTAAATATTTACAAATTGTATTTGGATGATGAAATTGATGAGGGAATTTTGTTAAAGTACATGTTATGTACAAGGTTGAGACAAGTAGTTGATGAGTTGACACATACATGAGATGTATAGTTGATGGTGTTGGTACATGTTGATGAGTCATAGTTCATGAGTAGTTGACACATAATTTGTACATACTTGGTACATGGTTGGTTGCACTTGTTTATGGTACAGGTTGATGCATGGTTGATGCATGGTTCAGGTTTATTGGTACAGGTTTACAGTGATATATCTCACAGCGATAGTGTGACAGTGGTTCCATCATTCTACTTCTACTTCAGGGCGGTTAGAAGGGGAAAGGATGAGTTGTTGTAGCCACCTTCAGGTTGTATCCGGAGAACATAGGGGGTTGTAGCCTCCTTCTGGTTGTAGCCAGAGAATTGGAGAGTTGGAGCTTCCCTTAGGTTGTAGCCTGAGAAACTAGGGGGTTGGAGCCTCCTTCCAGTTGCAGCTAGAAAACAAAGGAAGTTGGTGCTTCCAATGAATGTAATTTTTCAAGACATATAGGAAAAAACATTCCGTGGTTTTCTCCCACTTTGGGTTTCCATGTAAAACACTAGTGTACTTTGTATGTGTATGATTGTTCATTTGTTCATTGCTCACTATTGGATGATAATTCTACATTGATATAACACTTGAATTATTTGGTTTAAAAAGGATTATAATTCTCTATTATTGATTCACCCCCCCTCTTAGTAATGCAACATAAGCATGATTTCATTCCTTTACCCAGAGTAATTATTTCTCTCTCTCTCTCTCTTTGCATTTGCTAGATGTAATTTTCATCTTTTCCTCAACGGTAATTCTAAAATTTCTCCCAACAATCCAAGGCTTATTACAACGAATAAACCCTTGAATGATTCACGTTTGTGGTCTTTTATTAACGAATGCATGGTTATAAGAACTGAATACTCAACATATGGAATATTCAAGAGCATAAAATGTGTATTAGTGAAAAGGTTTCACAAGTGACTAGTGATCACTTAATCCTAGTCGAGTCTAGGATACACTCAACATTATAATTAAAATATACCTAGTTGTCTAATGGTAATACCCCATATCCAGATTCGATTTTCGGTTAGGTTGTAGAGTTCTTTCTTCATCTAGTTGGGTTAATGGTAAAGCATGCATCTTGTAAACACAAAATTGGAGTTCGATTCTATACATTGGTATGTTATCATTAACAGAAAGAACAAGGTCTAAAGGAAAGACTGCATGGTGTCGAGTGGTTTGATTGCAATTTATCCAAGATACAAGGTGTAACTCAATGGTAGAGTAATGAGCTCATAAGTCATAGGTTGAGTACTATCATTCTCAAGATATAGATTAGTATTGCAGGACATGCAACCTAAGGTGTGGGAACACCATTTTCTCATGGTCTGATTTTAGGTTCAATTCCTTCTGTGTCTGACTAATTAAGATTAATTATTCTAGTTATTATGCTCTCGGAGGTAAGATTATCCATGTGCATATTTATACTAAAGTCCCTTGTATAAATAAAGAACCCAATGTTTAAGCATTGTAAATCAATGGATGGTGTAGTGCACAATAATCACAATGAGGGCGTGTAGTTTTATTGAGATCCATTAAAATGATTTAATTACTGGACCTTGAGTGTAATTCCATTAGATTTTAATGATTCCTTAATGATTTAATCGATAAATGTTAGAGTATGATTCCTTTTGTTTTAATGAGTTCCATTAAATGAATTAATTAATGGTTATCTGGGTATGATTCCATTGTTCTTCTTAAATGATTTAATGATGGATACCTTCATGAGGGTTAGATCTTAGACTTGGCGCAAATAAAAAGTAATGAATATGTTTACCCTATGTCATAAAATTATCTGTGATTGATATTAGAATGCTTTCGTTTATGGATTTCAATTAATGCATGAAAATTATATATTTTTAGACTTCTTGCACATTTTTATTTTGGTTTAGATGTTAGACTTCTTGCTCCTTGAAAACATGTTGATTCATGATTATAGATCTTAGACCTTAGCGCGTAATGAACATGATGTAATGAATGATGGTTGGATAGTAAATTTTGCATGAAATGGAAGTCATGCAATGGATGGATTGATTGAGTATTTGTCTACGTCTTAATTTAATTAATGATTACTTGAGACATGTTATATTATAGGTAGGTGTGGATGAACATGTGTGTAGTTACTTAGGCGCCTTAAAAGTTTATTGAATATTTACCCTTCGTCATTGACTATGCTATGGTTTAAATAATTAGACTTTTTGTGCATTGGAATATAGATGGATGTAAACTGATTCAGTTAATAGATTATTGGCGTGCATTTAATTTTGTGTATGTGTGATTCATCGTGTGATTATTTTCCCTTTCGCCTTGAGTTATTAATTGATTTATTTTTCCTAATGTAAAAAATAAAAATAAAAATTTTACCCATTGTATGTCACTTACTTGGTGAAATGACGAGGCCGTTACATATGGTATCAGAGTGGGTTTAACCTTGCGACTATGGATAGTCACTCCTTCCACTGATTTAAACCCTTTATTAATAACTTAATGCTAATTAAAATTTAACCTGTCCATGCGGTAATCACAGTTAGAGGACGCTGCAAAGTTTCACAACGTGGTGCTGGGGAAGGAGGTGCGATGCCTCCAGAAGCGCTCGTGCCCTGAGATTCTAACCCTAAGGGGGAATAACAAGTCCTTGGGTAGGATTCAATTTCCTTAAGGGATGTCAATGGTCTGACAAGGTGCTTCCAGGGAAATTTCAGAGGCCTTGACTAAGTTTATTGTATTGACATAAGGCTAGGGCACCTATAACCCTTGAGGGTCCACAACGCACCCCAACTAATACTAGTCGCATTTACAAAAAACTCTAGAAGATTAAGTTCCCGAGTTCATGGGTGCCACGTCGGCTCAGCCATAAAGGCATGGCTGGAGAACAATGCGATGTGATTCATGCTTCACGGTTACGACCTCCAGCATGAAGTTCTGCATATGCAGTCTTCAACTAAGGGGGAGCACTCTTCTATGGTGGAAGATGCTCCTACCTCAGCTAAACATGGACATCGAAGCCTTTTTAGGGGAATGATTTGAGGAATGGTTCCAAGTGAAGTAGTTGTTAGAGGAATTCAATGAGATCCAGTGTGATGAGCTCAACGCCTTACAACAAGGAATTTGTATGGTTCCTGAGTAAGAGGATCATTTTATGGAGCTACTTCGATATCCCCCACATATGAACATAGAGAAGCTAGACATCAACAAGTTTGTGTTTGGCCTTAACTCCATATTTTGTGCGAATATGAGGACCCTATTGCCTGAGAATCTACACAATGTAGTCCAAAAGGCCCTCCTAGATAAGGAAGATCTTATCAGTGGGGGTCAAAGCAGGAATCCTGTGAGACCAATGGGACAGGCGACGTCTGGTGCATGACAACATGAGACTCCAACTAGAATTTCTTCAAGTTATCGGGACACATTGAGAGGATCATCATTCAAGAAACCTCGATGAGAGGCTCCCCAATGGGGACTCCCTATAGGGGACCACCACATCAGCCGGAGCAGTTGTTAGGCATGTTCAGCGGAACAGGCCATGGTTTCAGGATGGTGGGTCAATGACTACTACTTCAGGGACTAGGAGTACTGAACTGAAGATTGGGTGTTGGATATGTGGATAGCCACATCACCAGCGCGACTATACAGATTAGAGGGACCGAACGACCAGATCAACAGGACCCACTACAGTGATAGATTTGGGAAAGGCCCACAGGATTCACGCTGCAGTGAAGTGAACATTGAGAAACATTTAGCTATTATGGAAAGCTTACAGATAGGAAAATTATCAATGGAAAGTGTAATCAATTTTTAGGATACTAAATTAAAACCAATGAATTATGAAAAATAATTTAGTACAATGAAATACATTTATATCATTAACCACTGTAACCATTTTAGTTTTTAAAGCACAGGTCACATCCTTAAAAAAACAACGCTATGGGTAAGTATTTTTACCACCCAATGCAAAGATAAATGATGAATAAGTCTGGGCAACAAGGAATCAAATGCTGAGTGGGTAGTTTCCCTCCCACAGAGAGATAATAAAGGAAGGTCGCAGGGACAAAAGGAAGAAACACAGAGAATTTTTAGCAGAAATAATAGAATGCACAAATGAAGAGAAATAAAATAAATCGAAGTTATGCTTTAATTCTATAGATGGATAACTGTATGGGAGAAATTTGGCAGAGGAATTAAGGGAGAAATAACAATAGAAATATTCTATGCAACAACTAAAATGCAGACTCAGAAAAAATGGCAGCAACGAAAAACATCGCACATATCTTCGTTAGAATAAAGAAACCTGTGCAATGTGCAATATTAATAGCAACATCATACCAAATGTGTTTCATAACTCATTTGACCAATGCACATACAATTCGCATCATAGGATTGAGATGCAGTGGTTCTAACTCCCAACGTAGAGAATTCGACGTAAAATCCTTGTGGTTACCCCGGTAAATACGCTGAGTTATTAAAGGTGAACGCAAAGAATAATAAATAAAAACTTTGATTCTTTTGATAAATTGTGAAGCATGAAATGCAGAGAGAAAATAATAGAACAATATATTCAAATGTATGAAGAAGAGATTACAGTGTAATGGGAGATGGCTGAGCTAAATATGCTCAAGCAAGACAAAAATAGAAAGTACAACTGTCCAGTACATCTGGCAGTGTACAGTCAGACTGTTGAGGTTACATTATATTTAACACTCCCTCTTAAACTCAACAGTTACTATCATCGGCACTGACTATGCCTAAGTGTTGTCTCTGAAAATCAATAACTGACTTTCCTAGTGGATTTGTAAAGATATCAACAAGCTAATCTCGAGAACCACAAAATTGTAGTGCAATATCCCCATTATTGACTAGCTCGCGTATAAAATGAAACTGAGTGTCAATGTGTTTACTTTTCTTGTGAAAAACATGGTTCTTAGATAATGCAATTGCTGATGTATTGTCACAGAAAATAGGAGTTGGATCCTTTTATGTATGTAACATGTCTGTCAATAATCTTCTCAGCCATACAACTTGACATGAAGCTGAGGTAGCAGCTACATACTCCGCCTCTGCAGAAGATATGGATACAATTGGATGCTTCTTCGATGCCCATGAAATCAGGTTTGTGCCCAGTTGAAAAACATATCCTGATGTGCTTTTCCTGTCATCTAGGCTGCCTGCAAAGTCACTATCTGTGTAACCAGAGAGTTGATTATTATCAGATTTAGTGTACCATAAACCGAAATTTATTGTTCTTGCTACATATCTCAAAATTTGTTTTTCCATTTTCCAATGCGAATATTTTGGTGATTCCATGAATCTGGAAACAAGGCTAGCTGCATACATGATGTCAGGCCTAGTTGTTGTAAGATACAACAAACTGCCTACTAAATTTTTGTATAAAGTAGAATCCACTGTGGGACCTTCATCAATCTTGCTCAATTTTGTGCCTAATGGTATGGGGGTTTCTATTGGATTGCATCCTTCCATGCAAAATCTTTTGATGATGTCTGTTGCATACTTTTGCTGACAGACAAAAATGCCTTTGGCTGATTGAATAACCTCAATCCCTAAAAAATATTTCATTATGCCAAGATCTGTCATCTCAAACTCAGATTGCATGGCATGTTTGAAATTTGTTAGCCCTAGATTTCCTGTGTAGATCATGTCATCAACATATAAACATACAATTAGTATTTTACCGTGTTGATCTATTTTGGTATAAAGTGTTGGTTCATTTTGACTTCTGCTGAAACCACTTTTGATCAGATAAGTGTCAATTTTGTTGTACCAAGCTCTTGGATCTTTCTTTAATCCATACAAGGCTTTCTTCAACCGATACACTTTGGCTGGGTGCTCTTGGACTTCAAATCCAGGTGGTTGATCGACATAAACTTCTTCTTCTAAAAAACCATTTAGGAATGCTGACTTGACATCCATTTGGTATACTTTCCATTTGTGTTGTGCTGCTATGGCCAATAGAGTTTTGACAGTGTCTAACCTTGCTACTGGAGCAAAAGTTTCACCATAATCAGTACCTGGTTGTTGTGAGAATCATTTGGCAACAAGTTTTGCCTTGTGCTTTTCAATCTGTCCTTTTTCATTGAGTTTAGTTTTGTAAACCCACTTGACACCAATACTCTTTTTGTGAGTTGGCAGATCAACAAGAACCCATGTCTTGTTCTTCTCGATGGAGTCAATTTCTTGGTTCATGGCTTGAACCCAATGTGGCTCCTTAG